>JADRCD010154791.1:0-12508 GCA_019843815.1 Montemys delectorum | reverse complement strand
TTTTTTTTTTTTTTTTTGGTTTTTGGTTTTTGGAGACAGGGTTTGTCTGTGTAGCCCTGGCGCTCCTGGAACTCACTCTGTAGACCAGGCTGGCCTTGAACTCAGAAATCCGCCTGCCTCTGCCTCCCAAGTGCTGGGATTAAAGGCATGTGCTACCACTGCCCGGCCCCTCCTGCCCTTCTTGAAGATCTTCCCCAGGAACTCAACAATATTGTCTTACACCATATTTGCATATTTGAATAAGTTCTTTCTGATTATTCTAGTCTTGGTAAAGTCTTCTCTCTCTCTCTCTCTCTCTCTCTCTCTCAAGACAGGGTTTCTCTGTGTAACCCTGGCTGATCTGGAACTTTCTTTGTAGACCAGGCTGGCCTTGAACTGGGGATAGCCACCTGCCTCTGCCTCCAAGTGCTAGGATAGGCATGAGTCACCATCACCTAACAGTTCTTTTTATTTTTTAAATCTTTTTATATGCATGCATCCATGTTGAGGTTGGGGGTATATGTGTTCATGTATGGACGCCAGAGGTTCACATCATGTGTGGACACCAGAGATTTACATTAAGTGAGGTCCGTAATTATAGTCCACTTCTTTTTTTTTTTTTTTTTTTGAAACTGGGTTTCTTTCTGAAACCACATAACACCATTAGAGTCAAGGTCTTTTTAAAAAATATATTTCCTGCTGGGCGGAGGTGGCGCACGCCTTTAATCCCAGCACTTGGGAGGCAGAGGCAGGTGGATTTCTGAGTTCGAGGCCAGCCTGGTCTACAGAGTGAGTTCCAGGACAGCCAAGGCTACATAAAGAAACCCTGTCTGGAAAAACCAAAAGATAAAAAATAAAAATAAATAAAAAATAAAATATATATGTGTGTGTGTTTTATGTGTATATATATGCACATTTATATGTATATATATTTTTTCTGCATATACACATCTTGATTGTATATATATCTGCACAATATGAAGGCTTCAGATGTTCTACAACTGGAGTTACAGTTTTGAGCTTCCATGAACCCAGGTCCTATCTTAGTTAGAGTTTCCATTGCAGTGAAGAGACACCATGACAAAGGCAACTCTTTCTAAAGGACATTTAATTGGAGCTTGCTTACTTGTTCTGATGTTCAGTCCATTATCATCATGGCAGGAAGCATGCAGCATCCAGGCAGGCACAGCACTGGAGGGACTGAGAGTTCTACATCATGTTCCAAAGGCAAAGAGAAGACTTTGCAAGCAGCTAGGAGGAAAATCTCAAAGCCTACCTCCACAGTGCCACTCCCTCCAACAAGGCCACACCTCCCAACAGTGCCACTCCCTATGGCACCACAGTCTTCCCTCCAGATCCTATAGTGTATTGAAAAGGAAATACAGTTGTTTGTTGAAACAGAGTCTCAGGTATCCCAGGCTAACCCTGACTCTGTATATAGCTAAAGATGACCTTGAACTCTGTCTGCCCCCACCTTCTGTGCACTGGGTAACAGGCATGCACCACCACCACACCACTCAAGGAAATGCTGGGGATTAAACTCAGGGCTTCATGAATGCTAGACAAGCACTCAACCATCAACTGAGCTACAATGCCAGGCCCCAGAAGTCTTTGGGGCTTTTTTTTTTTTTTTTTTTTTTAAGGAAATAACTACATTATATATTTTTTTCTTTTTTTGCTGAGAAGGGAAAAAATCTTAAAGAACAAAATTTACTTGAAGTTTTGTAAAACAAATTTATTAAAAATCTTATATATAAGGGTGGTTGGTGCTGGAACATGCCTTTAATCCCAACACTTCAGAGGGAGTCAGAGGCAGGCAGATCTCTGAGTTCAAGGCCAGCCTGGACTACAGAAAGTTCCAAGACAGCCAGGGCTACACAATGAAACCTTGTCTCAAAAATAATAATAATAATAAAATAATTGCTGGGCAGTGGTGGCACACGCCTTTAATCTCAGCACTTGGGAGGCAGAGGTAAGCAGATTTCTGAGTTCAAGGCTAGCCTGGTCTACAGAGTGAGTTCCAGGATAGATAGATAGATAGATAGATAGATAGATAGATAGATAAAATAATTGAACAAGTAAATAAGTGAAAGAAAAGAGGCAAAGCTCCCATGCAGAAGAATTCCAAAAGGAAGTGTGGGGGTGACCCACTTCTAAAGAGGATATGTTTATTCTCATCATAGTGGTTTCTGAAGAGTGAACAGGAAGTAACTTTACAAGGGGAAAATCAGACAAATGCCAGTTGATGTCAACCGTGGTGAATCAATACTGTTGGGTCCTGGATGTCTCCCATGTGTTGAATGAAGGCTTCGTCCCTAGCTTGTGACACTTTTCAGTGGTGGTAGAGACACAATGAGAGGAGACTCACCTGATTATTGACAGAGGTGTTAAAAAACCAAGTGTGGGGGGATGGGGGGGGGGCGAGATGGCTTAGCGGGTAAGAGCACTGACTGCTCTTCCTAAGGTCCTGAGTTCTGATCCCAGCAACCACATGGTGGCTCACAACCACCCGTAACGAGATCAGACGCCCTCTTCTGGTTTGAAGACAGCTACAGTGAATTACGCCAGAGCAAGCAGGGCAGGAGTGAGCAGGGCCGACAGAGGTCCTGAGTTCAATTCCCAGCAGCCACTTGTACAGCTACAGAGTACAGTCATCAGCTGGTCTGCCCATCTTCTAGTAGGATCAGATTTCTCATCAGAAAAATACAGTAAGAACAAAACAAAAGGAACCTTTTTAGGACAGGAGAATAAGAGATTGAGGGGGGCTTAGCTCTACATGGGACTTCTACACCACACTCCTCCAGCCAATGTTGGAGAATCATGTGGAAGAAGGCCTGGGAAAGCTGTGAGAGCCAGAGGCAGCATGCTGAAACACATCATATTTGCTGAACACTACACCACTGCCCACGTAAACTCACAGCAGCTGGGACACAGGTACAAGACCTGCCCAAGATCAAGGAGCCAAATCCTCAATGTGGACAGGGGAGAGATTCAAAAAGTCTTACACCCAGCTGAGGAGCTCCTGGCAGTCTATGGCTGCTGGGGGAGGGATGAAGCCACTGAGAGGCCACCTATGCTCCAGCAGGTTGTCCTGCACACGTGCACATAAGGGCAGGACCAAGCGGATATGTAGGTGGATATATAAACTGACTCTCTCTGCTCTGTGGTATGGTTAAAGAGGAAGGTTCCTATTGTGTGTATGAGAGAGAGAACATCCAGAGGCATCTGGAAGAGTCCAGAGCAGAGAGATTGAAGATGGCCATCTGGCTGGATATGAGAAAAGCAGGAGCAGGACTGGGGGTGGGGGTGGGGGAAATGGGGACAACAAGGGATTGGTCAAAGAGAAAGAACATACCAAAAATAGCAGGGTTATAAGCAGAATGAGTAACTGCAGGAGAGAAGCCTTGAACTGAGGGAGTTCAGGGGAGGGAAGAGGTGAGGAGAGCTAGGATGCTGGCAGGGACTTTGGAAGGTATAACCCTGCCTGGAGGCCAGTATACACTTTGGTATGCTAACAGGTACCAAGGGTAGCCTTTTATCCCTTTAGCCTTCTGCTTTTTTGGGCTGAGAGGAAATAAGAGGACTTGTTGCTCTTCTAGAGGAACCAGGATGGGCTCCCAGCATGCACTTGGTGGCTCACAAACATCTGTAGCCCCAGTTCCCGGAAATCTAAGGCCCTCTTCTCAACTCCTCAAGTACCAGTTATACATGTGGTATATATACATACATGCAGGCAAAATAGTCATTCATGTATAATCAAATAAATGTAAAAAAATTAAACCCTTTAAAAAAAAAAAAGAGTATATGGAATTGGGAAGGGAAAGTAGAAGCGGTGGGAGATGTTGCTTAAATTCCTTCCCAGGGATGCCTACCCCTTCTCCTAAGGTCCCAAATGCCAGCTGAGGCACCATTCTGCTAACCTTCTCTCTGGTCTTCCTTAGAGAAGTAAATGGGAGTTACTCACAGGAGTGTGGATGCTCCTCCTTTCAACTGGTCTGACCCGGGAAGCTTTGCCAAGCAGGGAGGAAGAGTGGAGCCCTTTCTTTCTCTGGGGTCACATGCACTTCAATGGGGACTTTAGAGCAGCTGGACCATCAAGGGATGGTCCCGTGACTGACTCTGCCCCCCTCCACAGAGGTGGTCTGAATGTCACCAATGCAGCTGGGAAGATCCTTTTGTAAGGGGCACAGCTGAATTACCAAAGACAGCAGGTGCTTGGCTTGGAAGACAGTTACACCCAACAAGGGGACAAGGCAGAACTGGAAGGGAAGGAAGTGGGATAGATTTAGTCAAAATTCATTGAAAGGTAGGTGAGACGCAAAGACGGGCAGACAAGTGACTTAAAACAGTGCAGGTCTGTGTTGGAGCAGGACAGTAGAGAGCAGTCTCAGAAAGATGTACCCCCTAGCACCCCTTACAAGTCAGGGCAGTTATAGAGCCAAAGCCAGGAAGAGGGAGAGGCTGGGATGTTCCCTCTTAGGCCCACAGGGCCATTGTAGGAGTTCCAGTGAGTAGTCGCTTAAAGAATGTTAAGTGACAGATAAAATGTCTCCCATCCATCCATTTTGAGGGAAATGAATGGCAATCCCCTATACAGCCACCAACAACCATTAGGTGGCAAGGGAGGATCAGGGTTCAAGATCATCCTCCACACTGAAAGTTCAAGATCAGCCTGAGCTACACAAGACTGTTTCAAAAACAGAAGGAAAGCAAGAGAAAGACAGAAGAATGTCTATAAATATAGATTAAAAAAATATATATATATGATTTGTACATAACACCTGTATCCTACATATACTTCCCACTGCTTCTGTCTCTCTTTTCAAAGATTATATATATATGAGTACACTGTTGCTGTTTTCAGACACACCAAAAGAGGGCATCAGATCCCATTACAAATGGTAATGAGCCACCATGTGGTTGCTGGGAATTGAACTCAGGACCTCTAGAAGAGCAGTCAGTGCTCTTAACCTCTGAGCCATCAGAGAGCTGGGCTGAGCCATCTCTCCAGCCCAGCCTCCATTGCTTTTCTTTTTTTTTTTTTTTTAACAAGAGATCTTTATTATTATATGTTAAGGACACTGTAGCTGTCTTTAGACACACCAGAAGAGATGTCAGATCTCATTACGGATGGCTGTGAGCCACCATGTGGTTGCTGGGATTTGAACTCAGGACCTTCAGAAGAGCAGTCGGTGCTCTTAGCCGCTGAGCCATCTCACCAGCCCCCTCCATTGCTTTTCTTCTTTTTCTCTTTCCTTCATGAAATCGGGGCCTATCCTTTACACTTTAGTTTGCACCTTTTATCTCTGACTCAGCAGCTTTTGGTTAAAATCCCTGTTGATGGACTCCTGGAGCTTGGCCCTCTTTAAGACCCATTTTGTGCGGGCAGTGGTGGTGCATGCCTTTAACCACAGCACTTGGGAGGCAGAGGCAGGCGGATTTCTGAGTTCGAGGAGAAGCTAGTCTTCTCCTAGCTGTCTTTGGAACAAGATGTTGAACTCTCAGCTCCTCCTGCACCTCCTACATGGACGTTGCCATGCTCCAGCCTTGATGATAATGGCTGGCCTCAAACTCAGAAATCTGCCTGCCTCTGCCTCCCACGTGCTGGGATTAAAGGCATGTGCCACCACTGTCCTGCTTATTTATGTTTTTAACTATGTGCATATATGTATGTGTCTGTGTATGTGTAACTGTGAATGCAGATATCCACAGAGCAGAAGAGGGTACCAGATCCCCTGGGGCTGGAGTATACAGAGAGTTGTGAACTACCCAATGTCAACGTGAAAAGAACTCAGGCTCTCTGCAAGAGCATTAAGTGCTTTGAACTGCTGAGCCATCTCTCAGCCGCACTGGATAGTATCTTATAGGATGAGATTTAAAGGTGGCAGTTGTAACTCAGCTAGCTCCCAAATTCGGTCAGACACCTATTGACTTATTCAACAGTCTTTAAGCACAATAACTGAGCAGATAACTCCAACCTTTCTATGCTATCTAGATACTTCCCACAAACATGCATTTACTTGCTCAGTCTATCCTTGGCTCGCTCCCCTGTAGCTCTCTGTCCTCATAGAGAACTTCCTTGGCAACTCTTCATGCCTGACCTCATGATGACCTTCTTCTTCCTCTGCCTGCCCTATGGCCCTTCTTCTCCAGGACTCTCACCTGCTGAACTCTTCTCTGCTCTTCTCCCTGGAACTCCTAGCCTTTCTATCTCCTCTGCCCAGCCGTTGGCTGTTCAGCCTTTTATTAGCCAATCAGATAATAGGGGAGCATTCTTTATACCACACTGACACAGGAGATTCTTTAACATTCATGACAGCCTGTGTTTAGATTGTTAAACTAGATCTCCAGGCACAGAAATCAGCATCTAAATACACAGTGCACAAGACCCTCCTCCAACAGTATGTGAAGATATTTGCTCAATGTATTAGTGAAATTTAATTAGACAGTGTAAGTAAAAAGTTCTAAGCTTAAAAGCTAGGCAGTGGTGCCACACACCTTTAACACCTGTACTCAGGAGGCAGAGGCAGGTGGATCTCTGAGTCTGAGGCCAGCCTGGTCTACAGAGTGAATTCCAAGACAGTCAGGGCTACACAGAAAAACCCTGTCTTGAAAAACCAACCAACCAACCAACCAACCAACCAACCAACCAACTAGCCAACCAACCCTTTCTAATCATGATTTCCCTGTGTTGGCTTTTCTGGTGTGCTGCTAGAGATGCCCTCAGCTCTGCGGCCAGAGTGTAATGCAGCACAACACCGTGAAGATGCCTGGCTGTGCACACCTCCACAGCTGTGATAACCTAATCTTTTTCTTTTTCAGACAAAAGCTCGTATAATTTAGGTTTGCCTTGAACTCCCTGTAGCCAAAGATGATCTCCAGTCCCAATCTTCCTGCCGGGACCTCCCATGTGCTAAGGTTACAGGTGGACAGTACCTTGAGGCACAGACTCAAGCAATTGTTCTTTTAATTTACCTCTCTCTGAACTTGGCCCAGAGCTGCCTTCAGACACACCAGAAGAGGGCTTCAGATCCCCTTACAGATGGTTGTGAGCCACCATGTGGTTGCTGGGAAATGAACTCAGGACCTCTGGAAGTGCTCTTAACTGCTGAGCCTTCTCTCCAGCCTGCCAGAGTGAATCAGAGATGAAGAATGTGTCCTGGCTTCAAGAAAGAGGACAACATTTTTTTCTGTCTTTTATCTATCCGGACCCCAAGGCACCCACACTTGTTAGGGTCTATCATCCCCACTCTAACTCATGTGTCAGTCTCCTCTAGAAACACTCTCAGACCCCCCCACCCCCATAATGCTGTACCAGCACTCTAGCTTTTCCTTTTTTTTTTTTTTTTTGGTTTTTCGAGACAAGGTTTCTCTGTATAGCCTTGGCTGTCCCGGAACTCACTCTGTAGACCAGGCTGGCCTCAAACTCAGTTATCTGCCTGCCTCTGCCTCCCAAGTGCTGAGATTAAAGGCGTGCGCCACCAGCACCCTGCTACCAAGACAACATTTTAACATGTAGAACATGTTGGCTTTTATCGTCTCAAACAGAACTCCATCTTGACAACTCCCTGAGCCATCTTATTAACCCCCAATTTCTCATTTCTTTCTAAACTTTTAACTCTGGACCAAGCTGGCCTAGAACTCATAGATCTGCCTGCCTCTGCCTCAGGAGAGCTGAGGTTAAAGGTGTGGACACCACACCCAGCCCTTTTAAAACTTACTTTGCTATTTTTATGTATATTTTGTCTATGAGTAAGTCTGTGCAGACATTGGGTGCTTGGTGTTTGTAAAGGGCAGAACACTTAAAGTCACAGACAGTTGTGAGGCAGTGTGTGGGCGCTGTGACCCACACACTGGAGCTACTTCCTTTTTTTTTTTTTAACTTATTATATGTATATTATATGTAAGTGCACTGTAGCTGTCTTCAGATGCACCAGAAGAGGGCATCAGATCTCATTACGGATGGTTGGGAGCTACCATGTGGTTGCTGGGAATTGAACTCACGACTTTCAGAAGAGCAGTCAGTGCTCTTACCCGCTGAGCCATCTCTCCAGCCCGAGCTACTTCTCTTAACTGCTGAACCATTTCTCCAGCTCCTGATTTCTAGATTCTTGAAGACTTGGCCACACATAAGAGCCTGGGTTACAGGGAGATCCTATCTCAAAAAAAAAAAAAAAAAAATGTGAGGGAAGAAGAAATATGAGTAACAAAACAGAACGTAAAATACCAAAAAGAAAGGCATTACTTTGAAAGCTGATTTTAAAGTCAGTTGTAGACAAGAGCAATTGTGCAAGAAATGTCTGAGGCAGAGACTCAGCATGGACTGCCGTCAGAAGTCAGCTGTGTCCCTATCTTGTTGACTCCTCAGCTGGGATCAGCTCAGTTCATCAGATGTCACCTACATCAAGTGCCCGCTGCCATGTGGGAGGAGTGTCCTAGCCACCCTCTCAGCCTTCTTCCCAGTGTGACTGTCCAACATGGACAAAGGGAGCTGGAGGGGTCAGACATCCCCCCAGAAGTCTCAGTTAAAGCTTTGTCATTTTTACCCATGGTATTGGATCCTGGTGGTGGCCATATAGATGGTTTCCAGATTTTTATATACATATATAAAAATTTATTTTATGTGCAGATTGTAGCTGTACAGATAGCTGTGAGCCTTCATCTGGTTGTTTGGAAATTGACTTTTAGGACCTCTGCTTGCTCCAGTTGGCCCTGCTCTCTCTGGCCCAAACATTTATTATTATAAATAAGTACACTATAGCTGTCTTCAGACACACCAGAAGAGGACGTCAGATCTCATTACAGGTGGTTGTGAGCCACCATATGGTTGTTGGGATTTGAACTCAGGACCTTTGGAAGAACAGTCAGTGCTCTTACCCGCTGAGCCATCTCGCCAGCCCTTCCTTATTTATATTAAAAAAAAAAAAGTCAGTTTGGGCTGGAGAGATGACTTTGCAGTGGTTAAGAGTGATGGATACCGCCTTTAATCTCAGCACTTGGGAGGCAGAGGCAGGAGGATTTCTGAGTTTCAGGCCAGCCTGGTCTACAGAGTGAGTTCCAGGACAGCCAGGGCTACACAGAGAAACCTTATCTTGAAACAAACAAACAAACTAGTGTTGGTTACTCTTGCAAGCAACCAGAGTTCAATTCCCAGCACACACATGGTGGCTCATGACTACTTAAATTCCAGTTCCAGGGGAGTCAATGGCTCTGACTTGCATGGGCACATGGTACACAAACATGCAAACATTCATATATTCTTAAAATAAGTACATCTTCAAAACAAAAACAAAATCTAGGTCAGGTGTATTGTGTACACATGGAATCTCAGCTATTTCCAGTTGAGGGCAGGAGGATCACAAGTTCAAGGCCTGTTGCCGGTAGGTGGTGGCACATGTCTTTGATTCCAGCAGAGGCTGAGTGGGAACTTAAGGGTTCTTTGGAAAGTCAGTTGGATGGTGTTTTGCTAGCGCATTTTTGTTAAAGAGGATGCGTGAAAAGCTAAGGCAGACTCGTGAAGTAACATTTCACTGAAGCAGACTCGGGAGAGAGGATGTTCTGCTAAAGCAAGTACGTGAAAGGACAGGTGCTAATAGACTCTTTGCTAACGACATGAATGCATTGATCTGCCTTACAATTTCATAGTTGAGCTGCATTTGTCAGGACACCATAGAGAGAAATGCAGCAAAAAACTTCTGGTGGTGTGCTGCAGTTTCTTGCCTCTTTCTCGGACTAGGGCTGGATTGGATGCACGTACTGAGGCAAGGCACTTGAAGGACATGTGTTGTTTGGAGGGTATAGATAGGACTCAATGGGCAATGACAGAGGCTGAGCTAGGCTTGATTGACTATAGAGCTAACTGTCACAAGCTTGTGGGTCTCCTGTCTTTGCTGACCTTCAATTCCCTGAGAAAGGCACAGGTGAGAACGTCTCCTGGTATTCCTGCCTGGCCCTCCTGCTGAGGCCTGGCTGTCTCTGCTAGGTGTGTCACTGATGTTGCTAACACAACTCTACCAAACTGGACTGCTGGTGTATCCATGAGGTGTTTGTGAATGGATGGAGCTGCTGCTGCTGCCTGCTAACCTGTGAACTGAACAGCCAATTTCCAGACAACCAGATGGGAGTTGCTCCAAAGAACCTTTCCAAACAGGTCCATATCTCCCATATCCTTTCTTTCCCACTACCTCTGGTGGGTACTGGGCTAAAGGGAGGTTAAAGCTTTTAAGAACCATCATTAAAAATAGGATTTGAAAAAATTAAAGATGCAGGTGGATCTCTGTGGTACAAGGACAGCCTAGTCTACAGAGCAAGTTCCAGGACAACCAGGGCTATATAGAGAAACTCTCAAAAAAAAAAAGTTCAAGGCGGTGGGCAGGACGACTGAGCAGTTCAAAGCAGTTTACTGGCTTAATGACCTGAATCCCTCATGTTAGACCCTCTAACCCCCCAAGTGGCATCTTCATGTCTACAAGTTCAATTACAGGCCTGTACTGCCGAGCACAGCTCCTGTGTTGTTTGTCTGGCCCTGGAAATGACCCAGGACCTTGCCCTTTCCCAGGCAAGTGCTCCTGCACCTGACCTGAGGTACAACCTCGATGCTGTGAAAATGCCTGAACCTTCTCCCAACACACAGCACCTGACTGCACTTCATACCAACAAATGAGGTTACTGGATCAAAGGCTAGATGCATTTCCAAGGCTTTAATCGACTGCAGAACCTCCCCGCAGAGTGGCACCAACTCACCCGTTGAGCAGCAGTGTCTGTGAACGAGGTCCTTCCTGTTTATGTCAAGCAAAATATTTGGTAGTTTGAAAGCTGAGAACGGTTTTTTTTTTTTTGTTTTTAGCATCAGGGTTGAACCTAGAGCTCTGCATATGCTAGGTAAACAATTCAACTGCTGCGCAACACCGTTACTCCCTCAAAATGATATTTTTCATGTATTCAACAAATATTTATGAGTGTGTTCTATGTGCAGTACATGGAGCTGGGCAATGAAGAAACACGTACAAGTACAAGTAGGACACAATGACACTGGCTTGTAAATCCCAGGACGTGGCATGATGTTGTGTGTGTGTGTGTGTGTGTGTGTGTGTGTGTGTGTGTGTGTATAGTCAGTCAGTTTGGGCTGGAGAGATGACCCTGTGGTGGTTAAGAGTCGTGGTTACTCTTGCAAAGGCTACGTAGACTAAGGTGGTAGAGTCATGTGTTCAAAGCCTGACTCAAAAAAGAAATCAAAGTCTGAAAAGTGTGGAGACGAGTCTGGATCCCTCCAAATCCATTTAATGGCTTACCTGTAAATTCCAGCCTTCAAAAGCAGAGCCAGAGTGCTCAGAGCCAGCCTGCTAGCCACACTGGTCATGTTGATGAGTACTGGATTTAAGTGACAGGCTCTGCCTCATGAATGAGGTGGCTGAGCTACCTACCAATCATAACTCCCAACATCAACCTTGTGCCTCCACGTGCTTGTGCAAATGAGTATATGCAAACCCGTGCATCTAAGTAGCTTCACACAGCAAACATGCGTGTACAAGTACTCCACATGCAAAAAACAAAAGCCACAAACCAAACCAAACCAATGAAGGCCTGGTGAGATGGCTAAGCAGGCAAGGTGCCTGCCTTAAAGCCTCATGACTTGAGCTCAGTTTCGGGGACCCTCACGGTACAAAGAGAGAACCCATTTCTGCAAGTTGTCCTCTGATCTACACACACACACACACACACACACACACACACACATTTTTGTGTCAGCTTAGTAGCATATTGCTATGATCTCAACACTTGGGAGCCGGAGGAGGAAGGATGAAGAGTTTGAGGCCAGCACAAATACTTGTTTTTTTAAAAAATGGAAAAAACAAAAAGGTTGTGGTCTGGAGAAACGCTTCAACTCATAATAGCAACTGTTGTGCAAGTGTGAGTACCTGAGTGTGGAGCCCAGCACCCAGGTAAGAAAGCTAGGCAGGAACATTTGTGCACCTGCAATGCCAGTGCTGTGGGGGATGGGTATGGAAGGGTCACTGGGCCTTGTGGTCCACTTACTTCTGGGTTCAGTAAGAACTCCTGTCTCGCCGGGCGGTGGTGGCGCATGCCTTTAGTCCCAGCACTTGGGAGGCAGAGGCAGGCGGATTTCTGAGTTCAAGGCCAGCCTGGTCTACAGAATGAGTTCCAGGACAGCCAGGGCTACACAGAGAAACCCTGTCTCAAAAATACAAAAAAAACAAAAAACAAAAAACAAAAAAAACCAAACAAACAAAAAAAAACAAAACAAAACAAAAAAAAGAACTCCTGTCTCAAAAGGAATAAAGAGAGCAGGACATCTCCTAAGGTCTCTATGAATGTTCCCACCTGTACACACTTGTGTATATGCACAGACATACACACACATGAACTATTTTCATATTATATTTTATTATTAAAGAGATATTATTTATCTATAATATATAGTGAATTTTCTTCAGTTGATCATTTGGTTTGGAGGAGGGAGGGAAGGAGAAAGGAGGGAGAGAGAGAGAGAGAGAGAGAGAGAGAGAGA
>JADRCD010154790.1:0-10624 GCA_019843815.1 Montemys delectorum | reverse complement strand
AAGCCAAATCTATAAACATCAAGTAGATAATTACTCCAAAATATGGAGAATACAAATACAATCACTTTATTTTAAAAAGCAAACACAAAAGATCATGTAAATCCAAAAGTGTTAACTGTGTCAAGCTTCTATTTTGGATCATTTAGAATCTACACAAGTTTGTTCCCAGCTTATCCATCACTAGTCTCTACTAAGGAAAATGATTCTAAAAATTAACATGGTTTTCAGTATTTAAAATCTCACCATTTATATAAAAGCCTAGAGAGACCAATAATGTCCAATAGCTTCAAGAGATAAACTAAATAAGACTCTTAGGTGTAATCAACTTTACCAATGTCTGTTCAGGTCTGTTTAATATTTACAGGGAAAATATACACACTATAATTTCTTATAAAATAGCAAGTAGGGAGTAGATGTAGGAGATGTAGAAGGGGAAAAGGAATTCAGAAAGTCTTTCTCTTCTGTAACTTTTACTTCAGAATCATCAAAAAGCAACTACTTCCCCTCGTATTCCTTTAAACTTTGCACTACATAGGAAATTTTGTCCTCAAGTCCATTCATGTTGATGCCTGTTTGGTCCCTGGATTCCTTGCTCCTGTCCGATTCGTGGGTCCCATTAGTATCATTAGTTTCAGAATTTCTGTTGTCAGTGAATGGTGTCCACCCACCTTATCAGGATTAGACACTTTGTTGTACAGCTCATGATCTGCTTTGCTCTTTTCTCCTCCAAGAAGTCCAATACCTTCTACATTTTTTTTTGCTCAAAACTTTTCTTGGCTGGGCATTTCCACCAACTCTAATCAACACTTCATCATCATAATTTCCAGCCAGCCCCCTTGTTTCCTCCTCACTCAGTGGCTCTGGCTTACCTATTTCACACATCTGGTCAACCACAAAATTCCCCTTATCGAGTTCTAGACTGTTAAGGTCAGTATAGTGCCCACTCTAATAGTAACGCCACTGTGCATCACAACAGCAGATAATCCACAGCTGTCGTTAGTCGGCTTTGTGCTCCACTCTTCTAGTGACAGGTTAAGAGGAGTCAGTAAAGGAGTGTTGATCTTGGAAAGTCCGCCACCATAACAATCAAACTAGCACTAGCAGCAAAGCCACTAGCAGCAAAGCACTTCAGATGAATAGTGATAACTTCAGGCATTTTACCAAACAAGGGACTTCACTGTGCTTCTGTATAATGATGGCAATTTTCACAGAAATATTTATCCTCTCCTACAATTCTCTCCACTGAAACAAACTGTGAAATTGCCCGTCTCAAGGTCTTCATTTCTGGTTTTGGCTCTGGAGAAATTTCAGAGCTCTGCTCGACTTTGGAAAGCTCATCTTCTTGCACTGGAACACTAATACCCTGAAAATCTTCTTCTGTCTGTTGAGCCTTCACATTCCAAACAGCGAGTCCTCAATACTAGCTGACCTTGAAACCGTTTCTCTACTAGCTCAAAGCCAATCTGCTCGGCACCCTTGTTTATGGACTGAGCCTCACTACTATCCATGGGTGTGCCGCTTCTTCCTGGAGATTCGGGTCCAACATTAACTGTATTGTCGCTTCCATACTTCTCCAAGTCCTCTTCAAGATCACCCTCGTTTTCTTTAGGTTGTCCTTTGGAGCGCTGGTTGGTTGTTATTTTCCCAAGACTACAGAACTTGGAAAGAATGCTGGGTTGCTTAGTGGATGGCTTTAACCAGTTTATTTTAACTTTTGATTTCTTCTGTGAGGGCTTTGCACTCTCACTTTCAGAAGCACACTTGGGGATGACTTTAAGAACAACCTCTAGTGTCTCTCCAGTAGCTTTTCTTTTTGACCTGGTTTGTCTCTGGTTTTCTTCCAATGGCTGGGACTCCCTGGACAATTTAACCTTTTTCTTCATATTACCCGATTCACTGTCACTTTTTCTTTTCCAGTTTCCTTTTGGGAGTTATTCTTTAAAGTCCTCCAAATTCCTCATACTGTCAATCTCTGTGCTGTTAATTCCACTTGTTTCCTCTTTCTGAAGAGATTTTTCTTCAACCTTGCTAGATAATTCAGCCAAGTTTTTTATTTCTTCTTTTTTTAGGAGCTGGCATGTTTCTTGAATGTTTCCCAGAATACACTGTAGCACTTCCTGTGCATCATGCTGTAGAAATCCTTCATACATAGAGTTGAGTTTCCTGAGTGTGTTAAGCAGTCTTCTTGGCTGTGTAGCAAGTTCATCTGTATATTTCTCTGGATTTAAGAGAAAACTAGCCTGAAGCTGTTCAACTGAAATTATTAAGGACTGTAAACTGCATATAAGCTCGTAATTTGCCAAAGGGTCTTCTTTGCAGCTTCCCTTATCTTTCTGATTAGAGTCCTCCTTCAGAGCTTCTTTCTTCCTTGAAATAATATTAAATAAGTGCTTCACTCCAGTCTTAAAGCCAGGACAAAAGTATAACACCTGAAGAATACTGTTCAGATAACAACTATTGCCAAGATTATTTAGTCCCACAAATGGTAACAAGTTTTCTCTCTTCTCACAGCTTACTGATGAGGACTGTGCAGCAGGAACAACTTGATCACCGGTCATGTCCCTGAGCGAGTCCGCGGCGCCGCCACCGGAGAGACCAGCCGGGCAGAGTGCGGGCGCGCGACAGGTGAGCCCCGCTGGCCGTCCCGGGAAAGGGATCGCTGGTGGGCGCGGGGGAGTGACCATTCGCGTCCGTGGAGCGGGAGCCGGGCCGCTGCTCCATCCTGCTCCCCGCGGCCCCACTACATCCCCGGCGCAGCTACGGGCGCACAGTGGTGGCGGCGGCGCTCCCGAGCTGCAGGGTCCCCGCTCGGGAGGGGAACTTGGTGCGTTTTTCCTCAGTCTCAGGACCCCACCCCTACCTGAGACTGTTCTTATTAGAGTACACAGCAAGGGGAGACCCTCTCCTGCAGGAATGGAAAGTCTATAAAAAGGAAGGACCTGGTCAGAACTCTTATGGAGCAGAGAGGGGCGCTTGGGAATAAGGAAGTTGATTGATACAGGGGTGGAGGGTATATTTCGGCTAATAAGGTCTTAAGAAAGACTGTCTTCATGGTCTCCTTTGGGAAACTGTTTTGCATAGGCAAGATGGGATATTTTGAGAAACTATCTGTCTCAACAAACAGTGCTTTCTTAAATATAGATGTGGCTGAGCATTAAGAGTTGAGTAATAACAGCAAGACAGTCTAGTCTCAAGGGGCTTCCAGTTTTCTTGATTCAGGCATTTTATCACTTACATACTGTTCCTGCCATGGAGAATGCCAGGCCCTTCAGAGGAGGTGAACTTTCAACCTGACATCCAAGTGCAGGGCAGCAGCAAATAAGGCGAGATTCCAACATGCCCCCAAGATTCCTGAACACCCAGGATCCAGGTAGGAGCTTGGGGCCTACCAGACAGAGAACGGGTGTTATGCAGAGGGCTCCAGTTCCCTCTGATCTCCGCCAAGCTTCAGGTTGGGTGCTTGTGCTCCTGAAACAGGAGAATGCAATGGGAAACAATAGAAGATCAAGCATACAGAATGAGAGCTAGCAAGGAACATGTCCCTGCCATTCCTGCCCTGTGCTTCCCTTCGCATGGGCAAACCCAGGACGGGAATATGCTTCTTCTGAAAAGCCCATTTACCATGTACTCAGCCTAGGCAGATAGATAACAAGATGCAAGAATATGCATGGGAGTATAAGCACCCCCAAAGCTGAGTAGTTTACTAGAAATGGCCACATGCTTCACGCACTCCCCTGTCCAGGAAGCCCATGGACAGAACTGAGCTGCCCCAGCTCATCAGCTAGAGGGACCTACTCTTCTACAGGACCTGCTTCATGGACTACTATCAACTCTGTGTCCTGATTTTGGAGTGGTGTGAACCACAACCACCAGCACTGTCTTGATGCACAGTCAACCATCACCATCATCCCCTGATCCTGTCTCAGGGCCATGAGCAGGCACACATTATTGATCTATTCTGATGTCCTATGTTGCTCCTGTTTGGCAACTCACTGAGAAGCTAGGCTCCTGCCTAATGCAAGGGCTGTGAAGTACACTGCAATAAGAAAAGAGTCACAGAATCTTCTGTATTGTTAGTGCCATTTAGACTCCATCTGTGCTTTGTAAGCATAGAGTGAAGCATGAACAAGCATATGCATCACACTGTAATAGTGCCAACTGTCCCATCACAGAGGATGAGGGCCACGGAGCTTTGTGTCTGTGGATCAGACACCACATACAAACATACATGTACCAGCATTCAGACATAGAAATGAATGTGTATGTGTGTCCACAGTCACACACACACACACACACACACACACACACACACACACACACACGAACACAGAATGCAACAGTACATAGCCAATCCCCAGTCATTTTCATCTACAGAGGAGCAATCTTGCCTGCTCCCTGGCTTTCTGTAATCAACAAGTTGCAGAATACTTCAGTCACCATGAAAGACACATGAGTGGGAAAAGATATCCACAAAGATTTTGTTTTCCACTTAGTATTTTATAGTTATGTATGAGGGAAAGGAGGTCCAGTGACCAGCCCAAATTGGGATCCAGCTGATGGGGAGGCTCCAAGGCCTGACATGATGACTGATTCAATGGTGTGCTTAAACACAGAAGCCAGCATTGGCTGCCCTCTGAGAGGCCCAACAAGCAGTTCAAAGAGTCATATGCAGTTACACTGAACCAAAGGACAGAAGCCGGGATCCCAGTGGTTGAATTAGCGAAAGGCTGGAAGAAGCTGAGGAGGAGGGTGACCCCATAGGAAGACCAGCAGTCTTAACTAAACTGGACTTCCAAGATGTCTCAGACAATGAGCCACCAATCAGGCAACATACACTAGCTGATATGAGGCTCCTAACATATACATCAAAGGACTGCTTAGTCTAGTCTCAGTGGAGAAGACACACTTAACACTTGAGAGACTTGAGGCCCCAAGGAGTGGGGAGGTCTGGTGGGAGGGGGTTGGGACCTCTTCTTGGAGACATAGAAGAAGGAATGGGACGAGGAACTATGAGAGGGAGAGAAATCATAATTTAAATACTACTACTATTACTACTACTACTACTACTTATAATAAATAAAAAAAACAAAGACATCATCACATTTGCAGGCAAATAAATACAGAGACAAAGTATGGAGCAGACACTGAAGGAAAGGCCATTTTTACACTGCCCCACTTAGGGATCCATCCTATATACAGTTACAAAATCCCAGACATTATTGCGGATGCCAACAAGTGCTTGCTGACGGGAGGCTGATATAGCTGTCTCCTGAGAGGCCCTGCCAGTGCCAGACAAATACAGAAGTGGATGCTCTCAACAAAATTATAGAAGAAAACTTCCCTAACCTAAAAAAAGAGATGCCCACGAACATACAAGAAGCCTACAGAACTCCAAATAGACTGGACCAGAAAAGAAATTCATCCCTCCCGTCACATAATAATAAAAACACCAAATGTACTAAACAAAGAAAGAATTTTAAAAGCAGTAAGGGAAAAAGGTCAAGTAACATATATAGGCAGGCCTATCAGAATTACACCAGACTTCTCACCAGAGACCATGAAAGCTAGAAGATCCTGGGCAAATGTCATATAGACCCTACAAGAACACAAAAGCCAGCCCAGGCTACTATACTCAGCAAAATTCTCAATTTCCATAGATGGAGAAAACAAGATATTCCATGACAAAACGAAATTTACACAATATCTTTCCACAAATCCAGCCCTACAAAGGATAATAGATGGAAAACACCAACATGAGGAGCAAACTGGTACAACCACTCCGGAAATCAGTGTGGCAGTTCCTCCGGAAATTGGACATAGTTCTACCAGAGGACCCAGCTATACCACTCCTAGGCATATACCGAGAAGATGCTCCATCATGTAATAAGGACACATGCTCCACCATGTTCATAGCAGCCTTATTTATAATAGCCAGAAACTGGAAACAACCCAGATGTCCCTCAACAGAGGAATGGATACAGAAATTGTGGTATATCTACACAATGGAGTACTACTTAGCTATTAAAAACAATGAATTTATGAAATTCTTAGGGAAATGGAGGGATCTGGAGAGTATCATCCTGAGTGAGGTAACCCAATCACAAAAGAACACATATGGTATGCATTCTCTGATAAGTGGTTATTAGCTCAGAAGTTTGGAATACAGGAAGAACAACCCACAAACCACAAGAAACTCAAGAAGGAAGACCAAAAGGTGGACATTTCATTCCTTCTTAAAAGGGGGAACCAAATACCCATGGAAGGAGTGGCAGAGATTAACTATGGAGCAGAGAATGAAGGAAGGACAAGCTAGCCTAAATATAGCTATCTCCTGAGAGGCTCTGACAATACCAGACTAATACAGATGTAGAGGCTCACAACCATTCATTGAACTGAGTACACGGTCACCAATGAAGGAGTTAGAGAAAGCACCTATGGAGCTGAAGGGCTTGCAGCCCCTTAGGATGAACAACAATATGAACTAACTAGTACCCTCAGAGCTCTCAGGGACCCAACCACCAACCAAGGACTAAACACAGTGGGACTGAATGTTTTGGCAGCATGTGTATAGTAGAGGATTGCAAATTTGATCATCAATAGGAGTAAAGGACCTCGGCCTTGTGAAGGTTTTGTGTCCCAGTGTAGGGGAATGCCAGGGCCAATAAGTGGGAGAAGGTGGGGTGGCAGGCATGGGGAGGAGGGAGGCAATAGGGGTTTGTTCTTGTTGTTCTTGTTGTGTTTGTTTGTTTGTTTGTTTGTTTTTTGGAGGGGAAACTGGGAAAAGAGAAATTTACATGTAAATAAAGAAAATATCTAAAAAAAAAAAAAAAAAAAAGAAGGATGAAATGACCATGAGCTGTTCCAATGTGTGAACTATTAAAGACATTATTGGCAAACATTTTTAAATAAAAAATATTAAACAAAAAGAAAATACTAGTAGTGATGTATTATTTTGAAATATATAGTTAATATGTTTGGAGTTATTTAAAATTTATATTGAGCAAAACATATATTTTCAGTATTGCTATAGACAAGCATCTACATAAGACTGTTAAATTGATTGTTGTTTTATATCAAGCAACTTTCATAATGCTCATTATTTTTATAATATTTTATAAATTTTAAAGAATATGACAAAAAAAGATATTGTAGGTATTGAAGGGGGTCTCTGGGAGGAGTTGGGGTACAAAAGAGAAACAAGAATGTGATGCACTTCTATTTACTTAAAATATGTTTTTAAATGTTAACAAATTCAGATAAATTGAAATCATGTAACTTTTCTCATCATAATGCAATAAAAGTTAAAAAAAAAATAAAAAGAAGTGGATGCTCACAGCCAACCAGTAGATTGAGGACAGAGTCCCCATTGGAGGTCCTAAAGAAAGGAACCAAGGAGCTGAGGGGTTTGCAACCCTATAGGAGAAATAACAACATGAACCAACCAGTACACCCAGAGCTCGCAGGGACTAAATTAACAAACAAAGAGTACACGTGAAGGGACTCATGGATCCAGCAGCATATTGAACTGCCCTTGCTGATTCATGTGTGGTGTCTGCCCAGTGCACTGGTCTGCAGGAGCTGATTTCTGTTTGGTGATTGCTAGGGAACTGGGCTGAAAACAACAAAGATTGTAACTGCCCAGTTGAACTATTTCTGTGCAGGTCCGTTTCCACTATATTCTAATAACCTTTCTTTCTCACTTCCTGTGGTGGCTCACGGACTAGAGGGGAATTTAAACATTCTTAAACTAGGTTGAACAAAATATATGTCTACACAGAGGAGTACTGGTGCCCAGGGATACGGAACAAACAGGGACAGAGGTCTATTTGTGACAGGTTTGAGCAGCAGGGTTTGGAAGGAGGGAGCAGGGAAAGGACACAGGAGGGGAATCTGTGCTGGAGGCTGGGGAGGGGCTGTGGCACCCCCTCTGCAGGCAGGAGCCCTTTGTGATGAGGAGGCCACAGCTGTGTGATGTGGCCTGAGCCCTCCTGACACATCTCACACTGCACTCAAGGACTCAGTAGCCTGAGAGCTGCAGTGCAATTCAGAAGATGGAGAATTTTCTCATTCTGATGAATAGCATAATTGACTCATGGATGAGCCCCAGCACCACAGACATAGCAATGGACATGAGCATTGCCTTTATGTGTGGAGCTGGGCTCTTTTTCCTACTACTCCCCTTCCTGAAGGAGTACCCAGTGTCACCAGCATCTGGAAGCCAAAAGGACATCCTCAAGGTGAGGAGAGCCTTGGTTCATACACACTGGAGCAGCAGTCTGTTGTTCATGACTGTTACTCTCACATTTCCTAGGAAAAAAAGATTTAGTGAAATTTTTTGTTATTGTTTTACAAACAATAACATAAGAATATATTCTTTTGTTTTAGTCTGAGGAATGAGATATGAGGCTGCTTCAAAATGTCCACAGCAGCTGAGTATGACATGCCTCATATTCAAACTGGGGCATGATTTTGCCAGCAGCTGATAGTGTTTCCCTGGTCCTGTGACTTTTGAAATTCTTGGGACTTTTCAGAGCATACATAAATGCTAGGTCCTTGGGAGAAATGGTGGGTTGTCCTTTTTGGTTTTTATCGCTTGCTGGTGTTTGATAAGTAGTAGTGTGCAGAGAAGAGAGAAGGAAAAGAAATTTGATATCTTCACAGTGAAGATGTATTAGCCCCAAGGAACTCAACCTCCCAGTCAGCATAAAGTACTCTAACAATAATGTCTCCCCCTTTCCCGACTATCCTTTTTCTCTATCCTATCAAGTGTTAGGGGATAGAACCGGTGGAGGAAAAGGGGTGGAGAAGGTTGGAAGAAAGATGATCCTACAAACTAGCTAATGTCTAGCTACAGACAGGTGAGGGAAAATCTCCACAAAGAGACTAAAGGAAAGACAGGCAGAGCAGAGGTGAGGGTGGCCTTGAGGAGTCTGCCTGAGGCTCTCAGACCATCTGTACAAGGAGGGAGAGAGGCCCTAAGGAAGAGTGAGGCTCCATGGACAGACTGTGTTGTTTCTGACTTGCAGGATGTGAAGAGGGGGCAGAAGACCAGGAAGGAAAGAGCTACTGGAAAAGGTAGGCTTCTGCTTCTTGTGGAGAGAAATTACCTGTAACCTACCCTTTAGTGAAGAGGACATGATATGCAGAAAAAGAAGGGCTTCTGGGAAGGAATTTAGACTTATGGAATACCCAGCTTTTAGGATAGAAAGGAGCTGTGGTTGGCCCAGGATGGGTGCTACACATGTGAGTGCTGCTCAAGGTACTGAAGTGATGCTGTGTCTCTGTATGGAGGATTCCCACTTACATCTGACAGCAGGTAACTTCAATTCTGCCAGCTGTATTTCTCTTTTGATAAGTGATACTGTGGCCATTACAGTGTTGTAAGAGAAATTACACCAGTTGAGGGAGGGGCAAGGACAGTATAAATGGAGAGATGTGGTCCCTCCATCCCCCTTGCTCACTTTCAGTGTTCTGTCCTTGGATTATGGTGATTGAGCATTAGAGTCCTAGAATGGGTAGTCTTAAGAGAGATGCCTCACTCCTGTGTGTTTTCCTTCCTCATCTTGATCCTATGTAACTATCTCCAGGTTGTAGAGATGGAGGAAAAAATGTGGAAGAGACCAAGACTCCATCACAACCCCTAAAACTGTAAGAAATCTTTGTCTTATGGAATTTTGCATACCAGAATGTGAGCTCATGGCCTGGGCATCTTTATTCTGAATATGCTATGGAGGGTGGGATCTGAAGACATCTCTGTTGGATATGAGACTAAGGGGCATAGGATATGTAGGCAATGGAGGGACTATATGGCTACAGGTGTCATATTTACAGACTGATGCACTACTTGATCCTCTGCTTGTGGCTGATGCTCTTGCCTCCTGTCTTTTGCAGTCCCAACAAGCAACCCTTCATGGACTCCACACCACAAACCTTTTGGAACCCTAGTCAGAAAACAGATCACCGTTCTTTCTCTCAGCTGTTCAATTACCTCAAGTTCATGGAGGATCTTATACAACAGAAGTTTAGTGTGCTTTTCTGGGGCACATGGTCCATTTTCTCAGAATCAATTGTGGCTACTGCCCATGAGCTCAGACACCCCCCCTTGGCAAAACGTAAATCCGTGAGGTTTATGGATGCTTGTGGTCCTGCCCAAGATCCATCTCAGACTAAAGGACCTCCACAGCATTCCCAGTATCAACCATTACCTCACCAACTTGTAACACCAAACGTGGTAGGTGTGAAAAAAGTCCAAGAAAAGGAAATCCTCCCAAAATCTACCCAAAAACAAACACCTTGTTTCAAAGGTAGGGTCTGTGCAGTCTCATGTCCTGACATGGAGAGAAGGATACAGGCACCCCTACCAAATGAAAGCCTGCCCTGGAAACATGGAATGTATTCAAAAGACACCAAGGGTTACGACAACCCAAAACATCAAAAAGCCATTAGCAAGCCCACTGGGAACTTTCCCAGGGGCATCCTGCATACTAAAACTATCAGGCCAGCCTCCATCCATCCAGAGCATTGCCAGATGCTCCAGCACCATAAGGAGCCACAGAATAAACACAAGGCAAGTAATGTAAGGGAAGAACAAGAAACCCCCTTCAAATTCCTCCCATGCAGGAAA
>JADRCD010154789.1:0-37872 GCA_019843815.1 Montemys delectorum | reverse complement strand
CTGTTAAAAAAAATTATTGGATCTTCTGACAAAGTCAGAGAGCCTTTTAGAAAAAAAATTATATATTTAAAGAGCTGATTTTTCTCTCCAGAGATCTCCAGACAGCTCAGCTCACTCTTGAGAAAATTCTAAAGAAGATCTACTTGCTATCAAGCTCTGCTAGCTCATCATTCATGCAAAGTAAAAGCCCAATTTTTTATTTACATTTCAACTCAGTTATTTATTCCAGGTTCTGTTTTGATTATCTTATGAATCAGCATCCCATGTTCCCAGCACTTTGATTCTTAGGTGACAACAGGCATGTATTTATTTCTTAAACTTGCAAAAGCATTCAGAGATATCTGTCTTTGTTAAGCACAAAAGGTTAAGTTAGTTGGGTGAGACCCTGTCTTGAAATTATGTCACAAGTAGGGTCTTAGGGGTTTAACCCCCGCTGGGAAGGAGGGTGACAGAGCACTTTTGCTCAGGCACTCGAATTCTGGATTCCAGAGGACTCAACACATTGTTCAGGGTTTGAATGCTTTATGTCAGTTTCCAGTACAACTACACAGCATACAATGTGTTATCAGAGCAAAAAGGTTAAAGGCTAAGGCAATAAAATAGCTAAACATTTCACTTTACTGCATATTACAGTTTCATTTTCCTGCCTATTAGAATAAATACGACTTGACAGTGTCTCTTGGCTGGTAGCAGGCTCAGCTATCTCAGAGGCAGGGTGTGGTGTTCTTAGATGAACCAAAAGCAGCCGGTGTCTAAGGATGGCCAACACAAGTCCACATATTACATCATTGTGAGCAAATACCCTTTTTTATTAGCTCCCAGTCAAGGAAAAGTTTGGCCTCACCCTAGCATATTGTTGTCTCTTCCTGCTTTGAGACAGGGTCTCTATATACAACTCAACTGACATTGAACCAAATTGCAGATTGACACATCTCTGGTCTGGTATTCACTTGTGTAGTCTAGGCTGGTCTCAAACCCGAGACAGTCCTGCCATGGTCTCCTGGGATTTAAGACTAAATAGACATCCTGGCATTTCTATATGACCAGATATGAATCTCTATAAAGCATTCTCACCATAACCCAGGTTAGTTAGCTACAGTTCAAAAACAGAGACACTAGAGGGGCTTTTCATAAAACAAATATAATGTTTTTATTATTAATTCTAAAGTATATATCTGCTTATAATTGGGCTTTACCTTCTGAGAGTTATGGTTATAGCTTAATATTACTTAAAAATTTTTAGACAAAGGTGGTAATAGTTAAGAAGCATCTGTGGCCAATATAGGCCTACTGCCATCTTTATTTACTAACTTAATTAGATAAAGTGGTAAAATCAAGGTTTTATTTTGGTAGGAGATATTAATGAAAAGTTATTCAATGTTGAGCAGACTTTTAATAAACGGTTCCAAAAGATTTGTGTCCTAAAAACTGTTCAGAGACACTCAAGTAGAGCTCTTTTCATTTCGAGCAAGGTTGTAAAAAATGTTGTGTGTAAAAATCAGCTTGAAAAGGAAACAGGGATAAGAGCAAAATTGCCCTCAAAATCTGACTTCACTACAAGAGGTGTAATCTTTGGGTGTGACTCATGTGATATGCTCAATGTAATACTCACATTTGAGTTAATGCAAAAGCACAGAGATGCTACTATAAGGCCTGAGAGACATTCCCTTTATTTTGATAACCAGAGCTAGGGAAGTCTTCCTGGTTTTGCCTCTCCCTTACCTCAGGGTCACAAACCAGTGCTATTTCAGATTTACCCAGATATAGTCCAAGGTAATTTTAAACAGGATTTAAACTTATAGAGACATTGCAATCTGGCTTGCCTATTTCACGTAGAGGTATTAAATATTTAAAGTTGTTTTTCTCTCTACATTCAGATAATTTTAAAAATGTTATTTTTAACATGTCTGTAATTATTAAAAAATGTTGTCTTTGATCATGGCTAAAGAACTTTTATTTAATTTCCTTGCCTCTACTCAGTGCAAAAACCTTATGTTTTTAATTTTCTCAGTGAAAATTGACTATTAGGCCACAAATACATCAAAAAACAAAGAAATAAATTGTTTATTTCCAGTTACCTTTGTCTAAGACCTCATCTTAAGCTCACCACAAGACTTGATTTGTGCCACTACATCTCCTTGACAAAGAGAGAACATTAATATCTCTTCTCATATTTAAATTAAGTTTAATATCTTATCATAAAGCCATAATGATATTATAAAAACTTATATACATTAAAAACATTTATTTTCTCTACAAGAATTAAATTGACTATTATAATTTATTATTAATATTTGGCCTATTGCTTAATAAAAGATTCTTAGACATAAGTTGATAATTCTTCAAAGTGAGTTAATTGTTTTAGTTTGTTTATATACATACTTTTATATTTCCTACAGGCTTATGCAAATACCCATAAAAAATCTTATATATAAGTCACATGTTTTGTTCTCATGGTTTTCTCTCTATGTCAGCACAAATAAACAAATTATGTGCTGTAGTTTCTATTTATTCTAGTGTTAATATTAAACCTTATCTTATACATTGATATATGGGCACATATATATCCAAGTTCTCTATTACTTATGATATCTAGACATTTTTAAAATATTATTCTGATTTCAATATTAATAGTAAAATGTACACACGTGACTATTAATTCCTTCTTGGAGGAATTATCTACTAAGAAAATCTGTATTTCTAAGAGATGTTTGTTCAATGTGTGCTTTGCACTTTGAGAATTTGATTTTTATATTTTAAATATTAAAGGAGGGGAATATACACTGCTCTGCACTCCTCTCTAGTTAGTGCCAGAAACATTTTTGTCTTTTGCTGCTTTAAGAAACATTTTCATTTTTTAATTAGTTTGAAAAATATTTCATTTTTCTTTGCCTCTTTTAAGGCATGCTTCATTTTCTGCTTGTTTTTAAAGACATGTTGCCTTTTGCTGGTATATATATATATATATATATATTGCCTTTCACAAGCTGATGCTAGAAGCCAGTCTGATGCAAATCGCTATTGGCATCCACATGTTTTCAGTTTTTATGCCATGATAAAAGGGCGTGTCACTCTACTTACTAACAGATTGTTTTTTCTTACCCCACCTTGTTCTGGGGAAGGGGCACCGCTTGTGTTGGAACACAATGGCTGCTTGAAATTTTGATCTGTTGATTGGATACAGGTAAGAAATCCTTTTTTATAAACATGTTTTTATAGTGAAAAATTTTACAGTGAAACAAGTTTGCTTGGCTGAAATAGCCATCACCTTTTTTTCTGAGAGCCAATGGCAGCTTCCCTCTGCACTCAGAGGTTAAGCTTTGGTCCTATATGTTGCTAATTTGCAACTAAAGTGCCTGAGACATCTTCAGGTTATTGCTACTTTTAACTTTTAACTTTTTTGTGTCAAACAGACTCATTCCCGAGTACAAAGACAATCAAAACTCGATCATTTCCAGAGCCCTACTATCTAAAAGACAAGCTCAGTCCCAGAGCACACACACGCTTTAGCTCAATCTAGGAGCTTTTGACATGAAAGTTACTGATTGGCAAGTGAACTGAAAGCCTATTGAAGGCAAAGCTACTGAAAAGGCTCCTAGCTTGGAAGCCACGTTTTCGCAACTCAATTAAGGTGTCTACACCCATCTGCCCATCAGCACACCAGCGCTGCTTCACGTGGACTTCAAAAAAGGTGGACTCGAGAGAGACTGAGGTAATTCCTGGACTTTGCTAGTGATAAAAGCATGTCTTGACATTAGAGGCAAGGATGGTCCACGATTCAGGGCTTTGGTAGATGTCCACCTAAGACAGAGGCACGCACCGAGTGGCTGTGTTTTAATAAAACATGTAAAGAGCCTGGTTTGTAGTACAAACTAGCTGCATGTGACCTTAAAGACGAATAAAGACATCTGGCCAGAGATATTCAAAACGAAGGGTATTTCCTGACTAAGCACAATAAAAATTCCTGTGCAAGACTGTGTCATATAAATACCTTGTCCTACTGTTTTTTATATAAAAAAGGAGGAACTGTAACCTCCCTGTGAGAAGGCAGATTCTTCAGATTCCCGCCTGCCAGATAACCACACCTCTCTGCCCACCTCATGCTAATTGCCACGCCTCTGTCCAGGTTCCAGTTACACCGGAAGTCCTGCCTTCAGAGACTGAAGAAGAGGCTGCTGATTGGGCCAGCTGGCTGACAAACTTGTGGGAGTGGTTTTGCCTTACTTATCCCATCGTTTTGCTTGTTATATTATTATGGAATGAAAGATGGCTGTATAAATCACGCATCTGAGTTGGCCAATTTTTTATACTTTCCGCATGGTTAAGGTAATATAAATGGCTTGCCAAATCTCTTTATCTCTTTCCAGAATACCCACTGATAATTGTGGCAGCTGGACTGCTACAAGTGTTCTCAGGCAGCGAGCAGGCTGTGCTGTCAGCCAGGTGTCCTGGGGAGTTAGGCTTGATCTCAGAGTCTGAGCTTGACCTCGGAGATTCCGTTGGTCTCAGATGGTTTCTGGTTGTTGTGGCAGAGTTGTGCCAGCAACAGCTGAAGCAGTGGCAGGAGCAGGAGCTGGATGTTCTGGCTCAGAGGATCACCTTAGGCAGCCTTTGCTACTGAGGTGGAGATGACAGTTCATCTCCATGCTCTCTCTTTTAAACTATTTTTGACGTCACTCTGGAGCAGGGTTCAGATAACCACTCGTGTCTGGTTATCTTCTCAAGTTGTTTACTTCTCTTATGGAAAATTTTCTGCACAAGTATATACTTCTAATATTTCTCATTTTGGCAAAACATCTATATATTATTCTAAATAACTAATACATCAAAACAGCTCACCGCAAACAACTTACAACTTCCAAACATTTCCTATTACAAGGTGGAGCAAGTCCTGCTACAGACCTGCTCCTTACAAATCATGATTTCCACCATGCCTGGGCTAAGTTTGCTCTGTCCTTGGCTGACTCTGAAGTCAAGAATCCACCTGCATTTCTACCTACCCATCTTTGTATCTTTCTGACAAGCTGGCTCATAATGTAGCTAGCTCTGTGTCTTTAGATTCATGAAGCCTCTCATAATTCACATTGCATCCTTATATGTTTTCATAGTTGAGAAATTATGTATTTTCAAACTCATATATTTAGACCTCTTTCACATAGCTTTAAGGGCTGTCTTGCATGTCCCAATGTTTACTATTTGGCCAAGACATACCCATATCCTCGACTCCTAGACTTCTGCTGTTTCTAATTATCATGGAGTTATTTCCTCAGAAGGAAAAATTCTCCACTCTAGTGTGTCTAGAAAATATGTATATTATTACACAAACTAGCCTTGTGGTTCACAGCAGCCATGGACAAGCACCCCTTCTGACTTTCCCAGTTACAGGAACAAACAACAAAAATGCTGAAAATTCACAAAATTAATAACTAGTATGGAATTCTATTAAAATACAAGGATCATAAACATTAAAAAAATCAATAACTTATGGAATTTGAATACCCTATATAAGACACATGTTGAACACCTGGGCTACCCAAAACTCGATTATTGCACAGTCCTTTAAAGAACTGTCTTTGGACATTTAAGAACTCATCCTAGGCAGTTTGGACAAGACCACTTAAGGCAATGCCAACAGGAGATTTGTATCCCAGGCAGATTATAGGACTTACACAAGAACAATTGGCCATATAATTTCATTCTTTATATCATCAAAATAGTAATGGTTTGAGATAATAATTTTGTATTTTTAGAGAATGTGCATGTCAAATTGTAAAGACTTGTTCTCAATGTCCTCAGTTTCTACCTGTACCACTTAATGGTATTAATTCTCGAGGGCCTACACTTAATTATTGCAAAAGAATACTCATATTTCTGATTTTAGAAAAATAAAGTATGCACATGTAACTATTGATACATTTTCTAGCTTTCTATTTGCAATTGCCTTAACAGGATTAACATTGTTTGTGAGGATCTTCCAAGTACTCAATTCAGTTGCAAATTAGCAACAATCAGACTCAAGCTCTGGTCTCCTGGTATGGGGGAGGTGGCTTTGAGAATCAACAGAAAGACTGTTACATCTCAGGAAATAGTGATAAAAGCCAGGTAAGCTGGCTGATAAAGATATTTAGTTATCTTCACAATTGGAATCTCCAATATTGGATTTATTTCTAGACCAGTCAGAATAACTGGTCACATTAAAGGAAAGAAAAGAGTCATTATAACTCCTCCTTTTGATTAATTTTTCTAAGTCAATTTCCACAGTCTCTATTCTCTGCTCCACAAGGTCTAATAGCTTGGAGCAAGGCAGCTTGTTTATCTGGGATATAGGCAAGCAAAGGTGGGTCAAGAACATAAACCCAATATAGCTTTCCTGTCACCATTGTCAGGGCACTCAGCAAGCTCAAAGCTCAGCATCTCACACCAATCACCATGGCAGCTAAGAAGCTCTTGAAGCATTCTGTGGAAAAAAATACAAACATGCCTTCTTCCCCATGTTAAACACCTTTACAATTACCAGGATTCAGAGGAAGAGACAACCTTCATAAATATATAATAATTCTATATGGAGTAGGCAGGCCAGATTGTAATGCCTCTACAAGTTCCACAGCCTCATTGACCTTGCATAAATCTTAAATTTAAACTTTATTGTGAACAACAACAGAATAGATCTGAAATAATACTGTTTTGGCTTAAAAATAATTCCCCGGAGGCAAGAATTGGTGAGGTCAAAAAAAAAAAAAAAAACCTTCTCTATGCAGGGTTTGTAAAACAAAAGAAATGCCACACAAACCTCCCTGAGGCTGCTCTGAGCTTTGTATTAACTCAAATGTAAATGTGTTTTAATCTGAGAATACTGCTTGATTCCTGGCCCAAAGATTACACCTACTAGAGTGAGGACAGATTCCAGGGGAGCAATTCTCTGTCTGTCTTGGCCTCTAATTTTTGGATAGTCTTTCCTGAGATGATGTATACTTAAAAAAAAATTCCGTATCAAGTTGACACACAAAACTAGCCAGTACAGTTATCAATTAGAGATAGTTTCTGGGTTAGAAATTGGGTATATGTAACTCACTTCTCAATTCAGCTCTACAATACTATCTTGCATAGACCAGGTGGGTTCCCTGTTTGTTACATCCATGTCTGTGAGTTCACAAGGCCATCAATCCTGCCGATTTAGAAGGCTGTGTTTGCTTTGGTGTCCTCCCTCACTGCCAGCTGTTACACTATTTCAGCCTCTTCTTTTGAAGAATTCCCTGAATCATGTGAGGAGAGATATGATGGAAACCTGTTTAGGACTGAGTGATACGAAGTCTCCTTAAATATTATCTGGGCTGTGGGTCTCTGTATTTGTTCCCATGTACTGGAGGCTGGATCTTCTCTGATGATGGATGAACAAGACACTGATCTTTTAATATGGCAGAATACCATTAGGAGTCATTTTATTGGAACTTTTTATTTCACTTCATTTTTTAGAACTATAGTGTTTGGTTTTTCCATAGGTTCTTGGGCAATCTGACTTCAGGTCCTTGTTCACTCAAGTACTTTTCAAAATGGGTTTCACATTGTTAAGTGGGCCTAAGTCAAATCAAATACTGGCTGCTTATTCTGACAAGCTCTGTGCAATTGTTACACTAATGTATCTCGAAGGCAGGAGATTATTATAGGCCGAAGGGTTTGTAAATGGGTTGGTATTTACCTTTATCATTTGGTAGTGTGGGGCGTTCTTCCCTGTAATGAATACGCTAGCATGTAGTGCTGGTGAAGGCTTTATGTAGGCACCAGCTTAAATTCTTCATTTTCCTTGAGTTGGGCAGATTTTTCCTTCAGCAATGGGGACTTACTGTTAGTTTGTATAGAGTATCCTGTAATTTTGGCAATAACCTGGCTTGTTTGGGGGTTCCCATGGCCCCCTTTGCCAAATACACAGTCAATTGCAACCCATACATGATACTGCAAAGTTTATTATATGACAAGGTTTGTCCATTTGGAGCTCTTTTTTCCCCACTTATCAGGCAATTTTGTCTAGATTTCCTCTCTCTCTCTCTCTCTCTCTCTCTCTCTCTCCCTCTCTCTCTCTCTGTCTATATATATACATATATATATATGTATATATATACACACAAGTGTAGTAGGCAAGTCTACACACTGTGTTAGACTTGCCTACTACACTTCAAATAGCCCTTAATTTTAACTGTCTCCCTCTTTCCTTTTCCTCACACCTTGATGCTCTGTTTGACCTGTCTGGTTCAGTTAACATCTTTGTTATATTCATTCTACTGATATGCATGAACATAGGAGATCTTTCCATTTTCTGATATCTTCTTCAACTTCTTTCTTCAGTGTCTTAATGTTTCTATCACATAAGTCTTTCACTTGTTTGCTTAGCATTAAGCCTTGATATATTATGTTTTTAAGGGTATTTTTAAAGGTATTATTACCATGATTTCTTTCTCAATCCATTTGTCATTTTAACATAAGAACGCTACTGATTTTTGTGAGTTAATTTTGTATCCAGCTACTTTGCTGGATTATCAGTGGTTATCAGTTGTAGGAGTTTTCTAGTGGAATTTTTTAGAATCAAGTATGTTTAGCATCATATAATCTATAAACAAATATAGTTTGACTTCTTCAATTTTGATTTATGTCTCCCTTGATTTCCTTCAGTTCTATTTATTGTTCTAACTAGTATTTCTAGTACTTTATTAACTTTGTATGGAGAGAGTGAACAACTTTGCGTTATTCCTGACAATGTTTGTTTAATCAATCTGTTCCATTTCTGTGCAATTTATAAGACGAGAAATATGCTTGGGATGTTAGAGTAACTCTGCCTCACCTCTCATTTATGATAATATCAAAATTATAAATATGTTTCTAAATACACCCATTGCAAGTAAATTCAACTAACAATACTTTTAACAAATATTGCCCATTCAGTATAACTAGTCATGTAAACTAGGGAGATAAAGGATAATGCAACTTTTCTCTATAAGATTTTATGGCTGGGTAGGCGAAACATTTACAATTTTCTAGGTATTCACAATCAATATGTACTTTTTATTCAAATGTATATCTGGTTATTTATGCAGATTGTTACCTCAAGGGATGTGTTTTCTATTGACTCAACTCATATTCAAGTAATATTTATGGTTTAGAAAAATGTGGAAGCAAAGGAGTGCAATTACTTGGAATTAAGAATCTTTATTAATAGTGTTAAATTTTTTACTACTTTAACCTCTGTTTTGAGTTGACATAATTTTAATGCAGCGGTTCTGAATTTGAGAACTATTCATCTCTGGCAATTTTATATTTGGAATTCAAATGTTTTATTATAACCACATTGGTATATCAGTATAATGATAAAAGGTTATTAATTTATTTCATTAGAACGAAACCATACCAATCATCAATCAATATAACAAAAAGTCATAGCTTTTGAAAACTGAGAATAGCCTGATCAAAAAAATAGAATGGTTAAATATTTATAATTATTCATTTTACACATACTCAAATTCTAAAAAGAAAAAAGAAATCAAGTCCTCAAAATTGAGATTGAGTTTATATCAAAACTGAGAAAATCAACTGTTAAGAAATATTTCATGGAAAGTGTATGATTAGAAGATTTAGTTAGAAAGTGGAACATCCAATTGATTTCATGCCAAAATTGATATTGAAGATTATTAGTAACCAGCAGTAATATTTTGTAATCTCATATAGTCTGTAATGCTTAGTAAATTTCTCCCATATGCTTAGGACAAACCCAAGAAAGTAGTAGAGAGTTTGAGATGACATGGGAGAAACTATGCCCCAGAGCTAGGACAAATAGCATTTAGTTTTAATACCCTGCTTTAATATTTCTAGGTGGGCCATGCTATCTTCTATCTGCCCAGGTTCTCTTAGATCTGCAGATGAAAGAGGTGCACTAGCTCATTTTTAACCTGCCTTACTGCTCGGTGGCTGGGCTCTTCTAAGCTTCCCTGAAGCTAATGTGACCTTCTCTTTACTCCTAGATCGACACCTCTAAATCTTCCCTCAGCTTCTGTGAAGCCCATTGGCACTACCACCCAACATGCCTTTGGGCTGTCCTTCCATGGGCCATTTTCCCTTCCCACCTACATTTTGGAAGATCTTCCCTGTAGTTCCAAGTCTATTCTGTCTCTCTCTCCCAAGTATCTTGTTTCCTTTCCTTCTGCCCTCTCCTCTCTCCTTGCCTGAGGGGAACATGGAAGTCCTTCTGTTCCTGCCTAGCCTTTGGTCACTGGCATTTTATTGATCTGTCTAGAACCATTTGGGGACAAGAACTTTAATATATGAACACATACATTCCTGATCAAAACATCAGAACCACTCCCCTATAGGACATATAAAATGCATTATGTAAATAAGATAGTTTTAGATTTACTTTCAGTAAAATTGGATGTTTTTGCAAAGTTTTAAAAAGAGAAATTAAAATCTGTGAATTTTTGGATATATTGCCATGAGAGTTGTGTTGTAAGTACTGGCATGGATATAATGTTCTAAGAAACGTTGGGATACATTAATATTGAGAAATAATTAGGGCCAATGTGACAGATTGATTAGTCAGTAAAGTGGCTTTGCTGTGCAAGCTCAAGAACCTGAATTTTGTTGTCCGAACCCATTTTACAAGCCAGGCATGGCTGTGTGAGCTTGTAGTCTGAGCTTTGGAAAGGTAGAGACAGGCGAAACCCCGAGGCTTGCTAGACTGCCAGCATAGTCTATCATGTCTCCCACTTAAGCTTCATTTACATAACCAAGTGGATGTCACCTAAATTATAATATAGTTAATATAAGCAGGGGAAACTTGTCACAGTATTCATACATACATACTAGATATATGCAGGATGTTTTGTAAGTCATGATGTGAATATGGCACTGCTTATTTTAAGACAACTCATAGATCTTAAATTGTAGTTATGCTTTTATAATGTATCATATTAAGCCATCCTGCTACCCAATATTTTAAGCAGTTTTTAATTTTGTACACTTAGTTATTAAGTGAACATATAGATATGTCTACAATCAGTATTAAAGAGAAATTGATAACTCAAGTAATTTTATGGAATTGATAGTTTTTAATAGTGACTTCCATATCATAGAGAATGAAATACTACAAGAATTATTTAAGACTGATAAATATATTGCAGTCTTAGAGCTCAGTGGTGATTTGTTTTAATATCTCTATCTAATTGATAGGTGAATAAATATTAGTGTTTAAATTTTCCATTTTGTTGTCTCAAGAGATATATTTTCATATTTTTAATATTTTGTTTGTCATTAACTGTCTCTCAATATAAAATATGAGAATTGTTTTTAACATCCCATGAGAACCCAAACATGGTCACATACACCTATAATCCCAGAACTCAGAAGGTAGAAGGCAGAACTCAGAGGCATAAGGATCTCAGTGAGTTCATATCTACCCTGCCCTAAACAGTGAATCCCAAGCAAGAAAGGGCTACATAGTTAGATCATGTCAAAAAAAAAAGGGGGGGGAGGCGGGGGAAGGAGTGGTGTTGAAAATTTCAAATAATTACTGAATTAAAAATTATTAGAGAATCTTTTGCTTCCACAGTGATTCCTAGGAGGTTATCTCTATCAAGATGAACCTAAATGTCCCTTTCCCAACCACTAGCTACAAAAAAAAAAAACCTCATTGAAGTAAAATATGAACATAACTTCATATTTTCTATGAGAAGTGATGGCATAGAAGTAATTGTTGATGATTTAGGTGAAGAATAGTAGACTTATATTGTTTGAATCAGCAGTGGAAAGACAAAAATCAAATTGTCCTAATGTATGACAGTCTGTGCCTGCTGTTGAGTAAGGAGAATTCTTGTTACAGACCATGAACTGGAGAGTGGAGGCACAGGTCTGTTGGGTACATTGTAAATGCCAACCATATTGTTTTCGACTTTCTAATTGAAAAGGAGAGAATGATATTACTTGACAACCCAGTTACTAATAGATTTGTGTTTTGTGCCCAAAATATATAGCAGAATCCAAAACTTTATAATCTTTCTAAAGATGTTGCCCACCAATATGTTCTCCCAAGAAGGTAAGAAGCCCAAGATTAAAATATCCAAGATCCAGCATCTTGGTATTCCACATGTCCTGCAACATGAGCTTAAACTGATCTATTGATCAGAATAAATACATACTAAATAATAACCAAGAGGTGATAAAGAATATACTAAACCTTCAGCCAAGAAAATGGAGGAAAGTAAAATATCAGGGACAGGTAGTCCAGGGACTTGGGGCGCTCCTTACTGAGTACTTCTGTTTTGATGCCTTAGTCGAGTCAAATCAAGTGTCAAAAACATACATAGAATGGTGTATTTTTTTGAGGAGATTATATTTAGGAAGATATTTATATATACATTTTATATATGCAATATTGCTTAGTGAAAAAGACTCATGAATTTCAAGAACAAGTAGGTTATATGGAGAAATGTTCTAAATATATTAACTGTCACAAATAAAATACTAAAGTCTTCAAGTGTAACTAAAAAAATAAATAACAAGACCCTGGAAATCCTCAATACAAATGTTTAAATTGTCTAAATGATAATTAGTAGAAAATTATCAAGCTATTTAAAAACGATGATAATTAATTATCAAATACATAATTACTTTAGATCAAAGCATATCATGATGCCATATCTGAACAATTCTATAATAGGAAGTTTACTGGCTGCTCCTGATTTAAATTTATGGTTTTTCCAAGACTTTTACTATGAAGGGGTGTTGAATTTTGTCAAATGTTTTCTCTATATCTAATGAGATGGCCATGTGGTTTATTTCTTTGAGTTTGTTTATATAGTGTATTATTATAATGGATTTCCATATATTGAACTATCTCTGTATCCCTGGGATGAAGCCTACTTGATCATGATGAATGATTGTTTTTGATAATTGGATTCTGAGTATTTTTGCATTGATATTCATGAGGAAAATTGGTCTGAAGATCTCTTTCTTTCTTAGTTCTTTGTGTGGTTTAGGTATAAGCATAATTGTGACTTCATAGAACAAATTGGGTAGTGTTCCATCTATTTCATTCTGGAAATTACTCTGAAGGTTCCTTGGGAAATTGAACACAGTACTACCTGAAGACCCAGCTAACTCTTCTGGGGATATACCCAGAAGATACTCCAACATATAACAAAAACACATGCTCCTATGTTCATAGCACCCTCATCTTAATAATTAGAAGCTGGGAAAGGACCTAGATGTCCTTCCATAGAGGAATGGATAAAGAAAATGTACATTTACACAATGGAGTACTACTCACCTATTAAAAACAATGATTTCATGAAGTTCTTATGCAAATGGATGGAACTAGAAAGTATCATCTTGAGTGAGGTAACCCAATCACAAAAAGAGCACACTTGCTATGCATTCACTGATAAGTGGGTATTATCCCAAAAGCTCGGAATACCCAAGATACAATTCATTGACAGCATGAAGCTCAAGAAGAAAGACCAACTTTTGGATGCTTCAGTCCTTTTTAGAAAGGAGAACAAAATGCTCACAGGAGGAAATATGTAGGTAAAGTGTGGAGCAGATACTAAAGGAAAGGCTATCCAGAGACTGCCCCACCTGGGGATCCATCCCATATACAGACACCAAACCCAGACACTATTGAGGATGTCTAGAAGTGCTTGCTGACAGGAGCCTTGTCTGGCATCAATGGGAGGAGATGCCCTTGTTCCTGTGAAGGCTGGATGCCTAGTGTAGGGGAATGCCAGGGTTGCAAGGCCAGAGTGTGTGAATGGGTGGGGGATCACCCTCATAGAAGCAAGGGGAGAGGAGATGGGATAAGGATTTTCTGGAGGGGAAATCGGGAATGCAGATGACATTTGAAATGGAAGTAAATAAAATATCCAATTAAAAATTGTATTTTTTCTCTCCTTTTATTTTATACAACTTTATACGATTGAGTGTCACACAAGCAAGCATATCCCATATTTTCTCTAAAGCATCAAGCTTTTAAACATGGGCCAAACATTATATGTGTAGGAAAAAATCCATTATTTCTCATACAAACAAATAGAGAACCATAATTTGCTGACAGTAGGACCATATAGACTGCTTTGTCTTGGGGTAGGATTTGTCTCAGTGACTAATTATAAAACATACTTGCTAATTAAAATTTTATTTCTGAGAAGAAAATTGTTAAGTTTAACCCTTTACAAAAGAATGTGTCATTAAAATGTGCTTAGAAGTAGGAAAAACAACACAAAGGGATTGAAAATGTAAGAAAAAAAATCTGTAGTCTTTTAAACCTAACCTGTGGGATGTGAGTCCTGTGCCTTATGTTATCATTGAGTCTCAAAAAATCATAAACTAAATCATATCTATTAAGACTTGGGAGATAGCTACTTAAGAGTGATACTAAGAAATATAATATGTACGAAACTTTTCTTTATTTCATGTTATTACACTTCACTCCCTGGCATTTGATTTGAGCTCTACGGCATCATTGACTCACCAGGAATTAATAAATGTTAGTAAGTATAACTCATTTACTGTAAAAAAACCAAACATGGTGTAATATATTTGGTGGCATGACTGTTTCTGTTCTGTTCATTGACATTTGTAGAGTTGACAAGACAGTGGAAATAATCTTATTGAAGCCCTTAAGCTCCCTCATTTTATACAAGTGAGAATAAACACTTATTAACATGGTAGTTTCTAGAGTTCTAAAGTATTCACTCCATAACCAGCTGAGCACTAGTAGAGGAAGACTCAAATCCCAGACTTACAACAGTCTAGCCTCTTCTCACTCAACTCAATGTTTATAAATTTGTTTTTTTATTAATAGAAAACCTAGCTCCTATTGCTACTATCCATCAGACTTTCCTTCAGTTTCAGCTTACCAATGTGATGATTTGGGAATATTTAATTTCAACAATTATGGAAAAATTATATCAAAGAAAATATCATTTGTTTCCTCTTCAGTGACCCATACTTTGCTCAGTTTCAAATGAAATTGTTTCAGGCCACTTTCCTCACTCCTCCAGTACGTTATTTCAAAGTGTGTCATCTTGATATTCTGTAGGTAAATAGAGTTATAGAAGTAGATGTGGATGTACAGATGAAAACTCAGAGATAGAGGCAAATGATAAAAGTACATTTCTCTGCCTACCTTACTAGACAAATACTTCTTTCTCTCCCTCATGTTGAGAAATATTGAGTTACATTAATTCCATCTGTATTAATCAGGGTTCTTTAGAGTCACAGAACTTATGGGTAGTCTCTATAGAGTAAAGGAATTTATTGATGACTTACAGTCTGTAGTCCATCTCCTAACAATGGTCAAAAGCAGCTGTGACTGGAAGTCCAAGGATCTAGCAGTTGCTCAGTCCTACAAAGCAAGCAGGCAAAGAAGAGAGAGTAAATTTTCCTTCTTCCAATGTCCTTATATAGGTCTCCAGCAAAAGTTGTGGCCCAGATTAAATGTGTGTTCCACCACACCTTCAATCCCAGATGTCCTTGAATTTGGAGATCATCCTGTCTTAATCTTCTGGGATTCATAGCCACTATCCCTCAAGATCTCCATGCCAAGATCCAGATCAAAAACTTGTATCTCCCAGCCTCCAGATTAGGTTCACAGATGAGCCCTCCAATTCTGGATTTTAGTTCATTCCAGATATAGTCAAGTTGACATCCAGGAATAGCCACTGCACACCCATACTAGAAGGTGGAACTGATCCTTATCTTCTGGTTTCTGATATTATTTAAAAGTGAGGAATTTCAGGATTTTAGCTTACTTTAGATCTTATTTCTGAATAATGATCTTCTAAAATCATGATAAAACGAGTTTCCCAGATTGTAATCCTTTTCATAATATTTGTTTTCTTTCTGTAATGGTCCTAAATTTTAGTAAGTATCTCTCTCTATGAATTTCTGCAGTATATTTGCATATGTGTATTTCAAAAGGCATTCTCATGTTATCATATATTTTGTAAAATAATTATTTCATTATTTCATAAGACAAAAATCTATACATATACTCATTTTGTAAGTACAGGTATAATTTGTGATAATTCATGTTGTATGACATCAAATATGAAATTGAATTTGTACCATTTATTATATTAAAATTTCATTGACAACATTCACTTTACAACTGTTTATTAATAACACATAATCTATTTTAACGACTTTAGCTCTGAATCTTCAAGAGAACTCTGTCCCATTAGGTGATTGCTTCGATACTGCAATTTTTTACTTAAAATATCAATATAAATGTTATCACAAATCCTATTATAAAAGATCATGCTACATTAAATTCTATCATTAATCAGGTTTTTAATAAGGTATATGAGTGGTGTATGATCCACTTTAAATTCTGATAAATGTCATAAAATCATACACTACTTTAATGGCAAATAACAAGTTGGATACATACTCCCATTCAATGCATGCTATCTTCATTTATTCAACAAAGAGAAAATGTCTTTTTAAAATAAAAAAGCTGAGACCAACAGGAAAGAAAGAATTCCAGATGGATGACTGCTGACAAGCACACTAACAATCTGTCTGACTTAGACATTAGTTTTGTTCCCAAGGCTAAATATATTAGTCATTCTTGAGCTAGAACTAGTTCTTAAGATGATGCAAGGTTGATGCATCAGTAGTATTCTTCCCTTGACGTGTTAGTAACTTAATTTTTGCAAATGCTGTAGCTAATCTCCATCTAACTTTGTTTCGTTCACCTGGAACTTTGTGAATCCTTGTACTATGTGGATGCCTATATTTAATTATGACAACATATGCATACCTGAATAATTATGTTAGTCAAAATTGTAATTTGTTGTAGATTTATTCAAAATCATAACTTTAGTTTTATATGACATTATTAAATAATTTAATATTTTGATTCCTTTCACCTGATGTTATTTTAATGACATAGGAATTGCTTGAGAACTTTATTTTATTGTATGAATTAAATATAAACATTATTCTAGTCATTCTTTATTTATTGGGCAGAAAAATCTGTATTATTTATTATTAATTATGTTTTTACTTTTCAATGTTATTTTAAATCACTGACATAACATTCTGAAATAACTTAAATACTTTAAATCCCTTTCACCATTAAAACATTTTATTGATGTATTTATTAACTGGTATGGATTGTGTTGTAGTGATCAGTGAGACTCCCTTAATGGAAAATAATTGTAAATGTGCTTATGTTTTTATAGTCTCTTGATGATCTGCCATTGTTTAGTCAAATTATCTTTATTTAAATATTAATGAATCAATAAAAGTATCTTATGAAAAGTGTTAGAAAAATTTCATGCAGATAGAAAGAATTTGCAGTGTTGCTTAAGTTGTCAAAATCATTGCTGAATCAAAGAGGTGAGTGCTATTTCACTAATGGAATTTCATTTTTTTAATTGATTGAAAAAATAAATTTTTGTTGTTTATTAGATATTGTCTTTATTTACATTTCAAATGTTATCACCTTTCCTGGTTTCCCCACTGAAAACCCTCCTCCCCTCCCACTCCTTCTTTCTAGCCCTGGCATTCTCCTACACTAGGGGGTAGAACCTTCACAGGACCAAGGGCCTCTCCTCCCATTGATGACCCAAAAAGCAATCCTCTGCTACATATGCCGCTGGAGCCATGAGTCCAACCATATGTACTTTTGGTTGGTGGTTTAGTCCCTGGGAGTTCTTGGGGTACTGGTTATTTCATACTGTTGTTCCTCCATGGGGTTGCAAACCCCTTTAGCTCCTTGGGTCCTTTTTCTAGTTCTTCCACTGGGGACCCTGTGCTCAGTCTAATGGTTGGCTGTGAGCATCCCCTTCTGTATTTGTCAGGTACTGGTAGAGCCTCTCAGGAGACAACTATATCAGACTCCTGTCAGCAAGCACTTGTTGGCATCCAAAATAGTGTCTTGGTTTGGTGGCTGTATGTGGGAGGGATCCCACGTGGGGCAGTCTCTGGATGGCCTTTCCTTCAGTCTTTGCTCAACACTTTGTCTCTAAAACCCCTTCCATGAGTATTTTATTCCCCTTTCTAAGAAGGATAGAAATATCCATACTTTGGTCTTTCTTCATCTTGAATTTCATCCGGTTTATGAATTGTATCTTAGGTATTCCTAGCTTCTTTTTAGCTTCTAGCTATTATAAATAAGGCTGCTATGAGCATAGTGAAGCACGTGTCCTTATTGTATGTTAGAGTATCTTCTGGATGGATGCCCAGGAGTGGTATTGCTGGGTCCTCAGGTAATACTATGTGCAATTTTCTGATGGACCACCAAACTGATTTCCAGAGTGGTTGTACCAGCTTATAATTTCACCAGCATCTTTCATCCTTACCAGCATCTGCTGTCATCTGAGTTTTTGATCTTAGCCATTCTAACTGGTGTGAGGTGGAATCTCAGGCTTGTTTTGATTTGCATTTCCCTGATGACTAAGGATATTGAAGATTCCTTTAAGTGCTTCTCAGCCATTCAGTATTCCTCAGTTGAGAATTTTTTGTTTAGCTCTGTACTCCATTTTGTTTTGTTTTGTTGTTTTGTTTTGTATTAGATATTTTCTTATTTACAATATCTGCTTTCCCAGGTTCTCCTCCAAAAAACCAAACTAATAAACAAACAAACAACAACAACAACAACAACAAAAACCTAAAACAATCCCCTGTTCCCTCCCCCCTCCCCCTGCTCACCATCCCACCTCCTCCCAATTACTGGCCCTGGCATTCCCCTACACTGGGGCATAGAACCTTCACTGGGCCAAGGTCTTCTCCACACATTGATGGCCAGATTGGCCATCCTCTGCTATATGCATGCTGCTGGAGCCATGAGTCCCCCCATATGTACTCTTTGGTTGGAGTTGTAGAACCTGGGAACTCTGAGGGTACTAGTTAGTTCATATTGTTGTTTGTCCTAAGGGGCAGCAAACCCTTCAGCTCCTTGGGTCCTTTCTCTAGCTCCTTCATTTTTTTTTAGTAGTGTAATTTGGTTCTCTGGAGTCTAACTTCTTGAGTTCCTTGTATATATTGGATATTAGCTCTCTATCAGATGTAGGATTGGTAAACATCTTTCCCCAAACTGTTGGTTGCCTTTTGTCCTATTGACAGTATCCTTTGCCTTGCAAAAGTTTTGCATTTTAATTCTAATTTTGTTTGAAAATAAGTTGTCCTTTATTGAACTACAACCTTTAATATCATGTCTCACTTCTAAAATGTCAAAGTTAATTGTTACATAGTCCATAACACTGTAAATTACCTGTATTTAATAAAACTAGTGTTGGTCTTTTAAATAAACCTTTCCATAGTACAAAATCTCTTTTCATGTTAAGTAAGACTAATTTTAGGTTCCAAAAGTCAAAAGAACCTAAGCAGGCTCAAGAATCCAGCAATGTAAGATCTTTATTTGAATTAGGCAGCAAAAATTGACCAGTTCAGAACAACAGCATAGACTTTAGAGCTGATTGCATCCTTGATCACTTTAATAAATACTTAAACAGACATCAGACATTTATTATAATCAGGCCTCTATGGATTGATCATTCCTGAGCTCAGAACAGACTCGGGAGCTGACCTACAAACTGAACCCAGAATACTACAGATTTTAAGCTCTCAAACGAAAACTATCTGTGCCATGTTATCAGTATTTGTGCCATCAATCAGTATTTGATAAGGATAAAATAAGGAACTTTCTTAGAAACACGCCTTTGTGGTATACTTACTGTGTTCTCTTTGGTTGGGTTGTTCTACTGTAGCAAAGGTGACTTGCTTAGCGTTCATGCCTCAGCTGTGCCAACCAGGGTGTCAGTTACCCAGGGAGGTCTTGGAAACTTTAACTTTATTTGACCCTTATTCAAAAAGGAAGTTTTATTTACAATGACTTCAGTGTGCTTCCTTCTTTTTTTTTTATTAGATATTTTCTTTATTTACATGCAAAATTATTTCTCCTTTCCAAGTTTCCCCTAAAACAAAACAAAACAAAACAAAAAACAACAAAAACAAACCCCTGTTGCCTCCCCTGTCCTCCTACTTGCCACCCCACCCTCTCTCAATTATTGGCCCTGGCATTCCCCTACACTGGGGCACAGAACCTTCACAGAACCAAGGGCCTCTCCTCCCATTGATGATCTACTTTGAAATCCTCTACTATACACATGCTGTTAGAACAATCAGTCCCACCATGTATAGTCTTTGGTGGGTGGTTGAGTCCCCAGAAGCTCTGAGCCTACTAGTTAGTTCATATTGTTGTTCGTCTTAAGGGGCTGCAAACCCTTCAGCTCCTTTGGTCCTTTCTTTAACTCCTGCACTGAGGACCCTGTACTCAGTTCAATGGATGGCTGTGAGCCTCTACTTATGTAATAGTCAGGTACTGTCAGAGCCCCTCAGGAGACAGCTATATCAGGCTGGCTTGTCCTTCCTTCAGTCTCTGCTCCATAGTTAGTTTCTGCAACTCCTTCCATGGGTATTTTTTCCCCCTTTTAAGAAGGAATGAAATGTCCACATTTTGGTCTTTCTTCTTCTTGAGTTTCTTGTGGTTTGTGGGTTGTTCTTCATGTATTCTGAACTTCTGGGCACCACTAATCAGAGAGTGCATACCATGTGTGTTCTTTTGTGATTGGGTTACCTCACTCAGGATGATATTCTCCAGATCCACCCATTTCCCTAAGAATTTCATAAATTCATTGTTTCTAATATATGAGTAGTACTCCATTGTGTAGATGTACCACAATTTCCATATCCATTCCTCTGATGAAGGACATCTGGGTTGTTTCCAGTTTCTGGCTATTATAAATAAGGCTGCTATGAACATGGTGGAGCATGTGTTATTATTACATGTTGGAGCATCTTCTGGATATATGCTCAGGAGTGATATAGCTGGGTCCTCTGGTAGAACTATGTCCAATTTCTGGAGGAACTGCCAAACTGATTTTCAGAGTGGTTGTACCAGCTTGCAATCCTACCAGCAATAAAGGAGTGTTCCTCTTTCTCCACAGCTCAAGCGTGTGCTGTCAACTGAGTTTTTTATCTTAGCCATTCTGACTGATGTGAGGTGGAATCTCAGGGTTGTTTTGATTTGCATTTCCCTGATGACTGAGAATGTTGAACATTTCTTTAGGTGCTTCTCAGCCTTTCGGTATTCGTCAGTTGAGAATTCTTTGTTTAGCTCTGTACCCCATTTTTAATAGGGTTATTTGTTTCTCTGGAGCCTAACTTCTTGAGTTCTTTGTATACATTGGATATTAGCCCTCTATCAAATGTAGAATTAGTAAAGATCTTTTCCCAATTTGTTGGTTGTCATTTTGTCCTATTGACTGTTTTTTGCCTTACAGAAGCTTTGCAGCTTTATGAGGTCCCATTTGTCAATTCTTGATCTTTGAGCATAAGCTATTGACATTCTTTTCAGGAAAATTTCCCTTGTGCCTATGTGCTTGAGGTTCTTTCCCACTTTATTTTCTATTAGTGTCAGTGTATCTGGTTTGATATGGAGGTCCCTGATCCACTTGGACTTGAGCTTTGTACAAGGAGATAGAAATGGATCGATTTACTTTTTTCTACATCAGTTTGTTTCCTTCTTACAACTTCATGTAAATGATGTTTTAGGTGCTGTTGCTTCAGTATAATTCTGAGCTTACTTCAGATTAACCAGCAACTCTGAGCCTTTCACACCAGGACAAAAATGAATGCTTTTTTTGTTAATATTTTGAATATGTATTTATTGTATTTTACTGGTAGAGAAATAGCAGAGTACTAAGTAAAGAGTAAGAATAAAAGAACTGTAACTCTAGTTCTCAGGCAATTCACTGCATTTGGCTTCCATTGTCTTTTAAACCACATGCATTTTTAGATATATATGTCCACACAATAAAAATAAGAAAATGAATTTTACAGCAAGACCTTATTAGGAACAGTACACTTCTTTAACTTTTGATATAGGACATAGAAAATTAACTACTAGTGACCATAAAATCCTCTCCCTGCAGGCTTGCTTTGTTGTATCAGTAGTTGCTATCAAGATGCAAGCTGCCTAAGAAAATCAAATGTCAAAAGTCCAATGAAATGCTAGACCTTCATGCTGTAATTGTGACCTGTCCATTGGTACACTATTGGCATGATGGCTAACCAACTGCATTTTATACCTATACTGTAAATCTGGGCAAAAGTTCAAAATTGTTGCCTTTACAGTGATGCTACTTTTGTTCTTTTATTGTACACATGTTCAAACTGCCTTCTAAATTATTTATGTTTGTACTCATGGAATTATAGAAGGATATTCATCCAGCAACATGATTACTCTGGCAAGGGATCATATTCAAAGATATAATTCAACTGGAGTACAAACAAGCCACATGTCTTTAATCCCTCTGGCTGGAACAGACAACTTTTATCCCTCTGGATGAAATCAGACATGACTTTAGTACATACCACATCTTTAATTCCATATAATGACATCTAATTGAGGAGTATTTCAGTTTGGCTAAGTTCACTACAAAGAAGTTCAGTTCATGGAATTAAGAGGCAGTCTTTCTAAGCAAAGCAGTATAGTCATAAGCTGAGAGAAGCCAGTTTGAATCAGTAAGTTTGGATAGGAGTTTGAACCAGAACAGCTGAGTTGAAAGTCCCAGAGATCTAGGATAGAGGAGCCACTTATGAGTCAATGTAAATGACATTAGCCAACATGCCAAACAGTAGGAATATGGAGCCCCAAAGAGACTACCCCAGTAATCAGACAGAACGATCAGTGTAGGTATGGGGCCACCATCTCAAAATTTTTAACCCAGAAATTTTCCTGTTTAAATAAAAGATGGGAATTAAAAAATGGAACAGAGACTAAAGGAAAGGCCATGTAGAAACAACCTTACCTAGGGATCCATCCCATCTTAAAACACAAAACTCCACATTATTGCTGATACCAAGAAGCTTTTGCTGACAGGAACTTGGTATGGCTTTTCCCTGAGAGGTTCTACCAGCACCTGATCAATACAGATACAGATACTCACAGTCAACCATCAAACTCAGCCTGGGGACCCAAATGCAAGAGGTAGGGGAAGGACTGAATGAGCTGAAGAGGACTACAACCCTATAGGAAGAACAATATCAATTAACCAGACCACCCAGAGCTCCCAGGGGCTAAACACACAACTAAAAAGTAAAAATGGAGGGATCCATGGTTCCAGACACATATGTAAAAGAGGATGGCCTTATCTGACATCAGTGGGCTGGGAGGCCTTTGACACCATGGAGGCTTGATTCCCCAGGAGAGTGCAATGCTACAATGATGAGGTGAGGGTGGGGAAGTGGGTAGAGGAACACTCTCATAGAGGCAAAGGGGAGGGGGAGAAAGAGAATTTTTGGAGGGGTAACCAACAGGGGGGATATCATTTGAATTGTAAATGAATAAAATGATTAATAAAAATGAAGAAAACAACATCTGGTATTGCAAATATAGCTCACTACTTAGAGATGATGATATCATGCTTATTGAAAGATAATCTATAATCGATAATTTATTAAAGTAGAATAATTCCCTAACAATAATCTATAAACATTTGTTCTCATAGCCACAGATAAAAAGAATCCTTGTGCCTCATAAAGGAAATTTCCCTTTTCAACAGATAGAGACCACAACTGATCAAAATGTACAGTTGTTTTTCCCAGTCCAGTGGATACATCTACGAAACACTTTCCCAGCTAAATGTGAGTCAAAAATGCAGGGGGTGTGTGTGAAAGATTTTAAGATAGAGAGATTCAGAGAGTGTTCTACGAGACTGTATCTCTTAATAACATCACAAGCCATACACCTACATTCTCACCAACAATACTGCCAATGTGTGAGATGAATAAGGAGTACACCAACCAACATGTCAAAGCACAAAGAGAAATGCCATAAGGAAGGACCCAAACCTACACAAACAAGTACAGGTAAATGAAGCACGGAAGAAGAAGAGATGGTTCTCCTCGGGGAAAAGTGTATCAATTGGTAGTCCAAGGACGAATTGTCAGCCCTGCAATTGAAAGATAGGTAACATATAAACTGAACAGTGATATTTGGGAATATATATGCACATACAAATTATGCACATCAATTCAATAACAATTTTAAAGAAGCCAGGAGTTTGAAGGGGAGGAAGGTATCCTATGTATATTAAGCTGATCTCAAAGTCCATGAGTAGCTAGAATTATTTTTACCTGATGCTTTCAAGTATCCAATATCATACTCAGTTTTACCATACCGGGTATAGAGCACTGGGCTTAATGTATGGTGTACAAGCCCTCTTCCAATTAAGCCACATTCACAGCTCCATGTTTATAGTTTAAAAAAATGATTAAGGTGACCTTACTGGTATGAATATTTGGATGGTAAAATACAGAATTATCATAATGAATACAATGTCAATACAGTGAATGCTATTGTAAATGTCGCTTTTATTTCCTTAGATGAAGTGATGAGATGAGAACTGTACTCAAGTTTTATGTACACATGGTTTGGACTAAGTCCAGAATGTTTCTATCTAGCTATCCCTAGGCTTGAAAGCTTCTAGCCTCCATACAATCGAATCTTTTGTAAGCCTGGATCTTGAAGGAATCAGCTTCATGGGCTAACTCAGTCCTAAAATGTTTAAGGCTCTGAGACTTACTGCTGAATAAACTCACACTTTCTAGCTCTTTCTGGACTCTGGCTGGCTAGATCAACTTAGCTGTTCTAGCTCAAACTCCTATCCAAAATGACTGATTCAATTTAGCATCTCATGGCTTCTGATTGAATTGCTTGGCTTAGAAAGATGGCCTCCAAACTCCAATAACTGAACTGTTCTGAACTGATTTGAATCAAAGGTCTGCTCTTCAGTTAATTAAATTTTATTGCTTGGGATTAAAAGCTTGTACTAAAAACTCTGAATACCAGCCAGAGAGATTAAAGGTGAGGCCCTGTTTGCATTCCAGCTGGATTACACAGACCTAAGTCTTTGATATGATCCTTTGCTAGAGCAGACGTGTTGTTGGATTAAAATTTCTCCACAAACAAATAATGCAATCTTAAATTAGCCATTGTTCTATTGTTTCAATGAAAATATTTCATATTCTATACCTAGTATATTAGTCAAAGCTGCAAATCTATCTATCTATCTATCTATCTATCTATCTATCTATCTATCTATGGAAAACATTCCATAGTTTATGTTATACATTTGTTAAGAATTATAATTCTCAACTTTATCAACCTAAAATTTCTCCTCTCTTACCTAACTTGTATTCATGTAATTCAATTGGACAGAAATTATCTGGCTATAATATGCAGTAACTATTTAGATGCAAATATCTGTATAGAAATATCCATGAAAGATACAATGTACTTTATCTTGTTAATGAGATATGTGAACTTTTCTGTCTACCAGTTAATATCAAGGTAAATGCTGAGAATTTTCTGCCCTTTTCCTTTGGTTCTGCCATCCTAAGTGCTCATTATGCTCTGTCAGCTATAATTTGACTCAAGTGTAGCATCAATTTGTATTTCACAGTTCAATTTACAGATTTTAAAGACACAGTAAGATAAAATTGAAAAAAAATATTAGAACTCTCTTCCAGTGATTTAAATGTTATAATATATATATGAAAAAGAAACATATGTCTAAGGAAACTAGGCATTGCAACCTTGCTTTCAAGTGTGGCATTAAGATTTTGACCATGCTCAGTTAATAGGATATTCTCAGAGGAGCTCGTGATGCCAAATATGTATAGCAGTTATTCAATGAAATCAAAATTTGATTTGTGATTTTACTTATGAGAGTTCCTGCCTTGTTGGAAGGTTAAAGAGTGGAATGTATTTCTTTAAGAGAGTTATTCATGCCCTGCTTAAATTCCTCTATCACCATTGTGAGATATGATTTTAGATTTAAATCTTGCTTTTCTGGTGCCTTGGGATATCCAGGACTTGCTGTGCTGGGAGTACTAGGTTTTGAGCAGGAGAGGGTAGGGTAGTAAGCAGAGGGAGGGGAGAGGGAACAGGGGTTTGTTTTTGGTTTTGTTTTTTTCTTTTCTTTTTTTGGGGGAGGGGAACCTGGTAAAAAAGATATTGTATGACATGTAAATAAAGAAACCAGGGGCTGGAGAGATGGAGAGATGGCTCAGTGGTTAAGAGCACTGACTGTTCTTGCAAAGGTCCTGAGTTCAAGTCCCAGCAACAACATGGTGGCTTACAACCATCCGTAAGGAGGCCTCATGCCCTCTTCTGGTGCGTTTGAAGACAGCTACAGTGTACTTATATATAATAACTTTTAAAAAAAAGAAACCATTTAATAAAAAAAAAGAGTGGAATGTGAAGATCACGTTCATGAGTCTTTAAAAACAAGCCATTAAAAACTATATAAATTTGCTCTGGGCTGGTGTCCTGAGCAGACCTTGGGCGCAACCTCTGCAGCCAGTCACACAATACCCAGAGAAAGCTCCACTCCCAGGTGCTCTGACACACCCAGGATCAGAGGTGAGGAGGATACAACATCTGTGCCAACATTGGGAGTAACTGGGACCAGCAGGACAAGGCACACATGAACTCTGCCAGGCCAGTGGTTCTGGTTCCTTCCTGTCTCTCTGGGCTGTTGCCCTGAGCAGACTTTGGGCACAAGTTCCACAGCCAGTCCCAAAACACACAGAGGAAGCTCCACTCCCAGATGCTCTAACAAGCCCAAGATCCCAGAAACCCAGAATCACAGGATCACAGAGACAGCTTGACTCTGAGAGTTCTGATACAAACAGAATCACAGGAAAGCCGCACTCCAGTCAGATTTAGCAAGAGCAGGTAGTAGCACTAGAGATAACCAGATAGTGTGTGTGTGTGTGGGGGGGGCATGCATAAGAAAATAAACAACACAAAGGTTACTTAGCATCATCAGAACCCAATTCTCCCACCATAGCAAGTTCTGGACACAACATTATACGGGAAAAGCAAAATTCAGATATAAAATCATTTCTCATGATAATGATACAGGACTTTAAGAAAGACATAAATAGCACCCTCAAAGAAATACAGGAGAACACAGGTAAAGAGCTCGAAGCCCTTCAAGAGAAAACACAAAAATACCTAAAAGAAGTATAGGAAAACACAATCAAACAGGTGAAGGAAATGAGTAAAACCATCCAAAATCTAAAAATGGAAATAGAAACAATAAAGAAATCAGAAAGAGAAACAACCCTGGAGATAGAAAACGTAGGAAAGAAATAAGGAGTCATAGTTGCAAACATAACCAACAGAAAACAAGACATAAAAGAGAAAATCTCAGGGGCAGAAGACACCACAGAAAACATTGACACAACAATCAAAGAAAATGCAAAAAGCAAAAAGCTCCTAACCCAGAACATATAGGAAATCCAGGATGCAATTAGAAGACCAAACCTAAGGATAATAGGAGTAAAAGAGAGTGAAGAGTCTCAATGTAATTAGTCAGTAAATATCTTCAACAAAATAATAGAAAAAACCTTCCCTAACCTAAAGAAAGAGATACCAATGAACATACAAGAAGCCTACAGAACTCCAAATAGACTGGACCAGAAAAGAAATTCCTCCCGTCACATAATAATAAAAACACCAAATGCACCAAACAAAGAAAGAAGTTTAAAAGCAGTAAGGGAAAAAGGTCAAGTAACATATAAAGGCAGGCCTATCAGAATTACACCAGACTTCTCACCATAGATTATGAAAGCTAGAAGATCCTGGGCAGATGTCATACAGACCCTTCAAGAAAACAAATGCCAGCCCAGGCTACTATACCCAGCAAAACTCTCAATTACCATAGATGGAGAAGATAAGATATTCCATGACAAAATAAAATTTACACAATATCTTTCCACAAATCCAGCCCTACAAAGGATAATAGATGGAAAACATCAACATAAGGAACAAAATTACACCCCAGAAGAAGCAAGAAGGTAATCTTTCAGCAAATCCACACAAACTTAATTCCACCTCTTACAACAAAATCAACAGGAAGCGACAATTACTTTTCTTAGTATATTAATATCAAAATTAATATTACCAACACATTCTAACTGAAATTCAAAAATATGAGGAATTAGAAATTTGTTGATTGTCATCCAATGGTCTCTCTAATTTGGTAATTGGAGAAATAGGTCCAACATTGTACAATCTATATACACTTTCAGCTTATTTGTTCGTGACAGTGTCTTGTTGTGTACAACATAAGGGTCTTGAAATCTTGCTTCTCCTATCTCAGCCTCTCTATTAGTAGTATTGTTTATTTCATGTTTTTACACTATACTATCGTTTTCAAAACCGCTAATATATTTCAAAAGTATTTGTATACCCAAAAGAAACATAGTCGATTAACTAGGGAGGTGGCTTGTAAGAGAACAACAAAGAGTGAGACTGAATGCTTTGCTTTATAAGTTACTCTTTTTCTGAGATGAATGCTTTTCCAAATTATCACAGCTAATGAAACAAATTCTTACCCTCACCTAATGTCTGTGCAACTCTCCAAGCAGAACCATTGTTCATTGAAACAGTTGGTGAATGACTTTATGGATAGACTATCTTAATACACACACCATTTCTTAAGTGAATGTAACCTGTTCTCTGTGGGCTGAGAATAAAGTCACTCACTCAAGTCAAATAGCTTTGACCATAGCAGGAAGTCTTTATCCAAAAATCGTGCCTACAATTCATTTCTCGGTGCAGCAGAACTGTCAACTCTCAGGTTAGCTACGATGGAGGTAAAATCCTTTGGTGATGTGGGGGCCATTGAAGTACAGCCTTATTACAGTGAAATCCAATGTCTGAAAATTGTTCTTATGTTGGGCTTGTAAGAGACAAGATTTTAAATTCTACTAAATACAAAACAAACAAACAAAAAGACTTTATACTTTTATGTTCATTTAAGAAAACACTAGTAGTGATGTATTATTTTGAAATATACAGTTAATTTGTTTGGAGTTATTTGAAATTCATATTGTGAAAAATGTATTTTCACTATTGGTGTAGACAAGCATCTACATACAACTGTTAAATTGATTGTTGTTTTATATCAAACAACTTTTATAATATGTATTTTTATTGTTATAATATTTATAAATTTAAAGGAATATGACAAAAGAGATATTGTAGGTATTGAAGGGGGTTCTCAGGGAGGAGTTGGGGTACAAAAGGGAAACAAGAATGTGATTTAATTCTATTTGCTTAAAATGTTTTTGAATGTTAACAAATTCAGATAAATTGAAATCATGTAACTTTTCTCATCATAATGCAATGGAAATTTAAATAATCTGTATAAATTCAAGATAGATTCTATTGTTTATGTTTTGTGAAAAAAGAATAACAAATATGGGATCCTCTTAATCTCTGTCTACACCTAGGAGTTAAGGTGGTGGATTCTCAGTCCTCTTTGCCCCTTCCCTGCAAGTGGACAGCCTTCCTTCAAGGAGTGCTCTAACCCAGGGACTCAGGTAAGAACCCCCATTTTCTCTCTGGTGACTTTCTAAGGTGGGACCAGTCAGGAAGCACAGGCCTCAGAAGCGGCAGGGCAGCCTGGTTAGGATCCTTTCTACCTCAGACCACACCTAGGAGGGACAACAGACCCAGAGTACTCTCTGGGCCTTTCCCACAAGTGGAGATTCTGTCTACAGGATATGTTCTGACCCCAGAACACAGGATGGATGACTGATCCACAGCCATCTGTGCCTGCGTTTTACCAGAGGAGAGCTGATCTCCCAGAAGTGCTGACACAGACTTACAGACCTACAGGAGGAACAAGGTCTAGTCAGAGATAGCAAGAACATGTAACATCAGAGAACGACAGATGGAAAAAGGCAAAAGCAAGAATCTTACCAACAGAAACCAAGATGACTTGACTTCATCAGAACCTAGTACTCCCACCACAGCAAGTGGATATCCCAAAACAATAGAAAAGCAAGATTTAGATAAAAAATTATGTCTAACAATGGTGCTAGAAGAATTCAAGAAGAACATGAATAATTCCCTTAAAGAAATACAAGAGAACACAGGTAAAGAGATACAAGTTATTAAAGAGGAAACAAAAAAAAATCCCTTAAAGAATTACAGGAGATCACGAGTAAACAAGTAGAAGCCTTTAAATAGGAAATATAGAAATCCCTTTAGGAATTGCAGGAAAACAAACAAAAAGGTGAAGAAATTGAGCAACCATCCAGGACCTAAAAAACAGAAATAGAACTGCTAAGAAATCACAAAGAAAGACAACTCTGGAGTTAGAAAACTTGGAAAAGAAGTCAGGAAACATAGGTGCAAGCATCACCAACAGAATATAAGAGATAGAAGAGAGAATCTCAGGCACAGAAGATACCATAGAAAACATTTACAAAACAATCAAAGAAAATACAAAATGCAAAAAGTTCCTGACCCAAAACATCCAGGAAATCCCGGACACAATGAGAAGACCAAACCTAAGGATAATAGGAGTAGAAGAGAGTGAAGACCTCCAACTTAAAGGGCCAGTAAATATCTTCAACAAAATTATAGAAGAAAACTTCCCTAACCTAAAGGAAGAGATACCCATGAACATACAAGAAGCCTATAGAAATCAAAATAGACTAGACCAGAAAAGAAATTCCTCCCACCACATAATAGTCAAAACAATAAATGCACAAAGCAAAGAAAGAATACTAAAAGCAGTAAGGGAAAAAAGGTGAAGTAACATATAAAGGCAGGCCTATCAGAATTATACCAGATGTCTCACCGTAGACTATGAATGCTAGGAGATCCTGGGCAGATGTCATACAGACCCTAAGAGAATATGAACTAACTACTACCTCTAGAGCTCCTAGCGACTAAACCACCAACCAAGGAGTACAGAAGATTGGACTGATGGCTCTGGCAGCATGAGTATAGTAGAGGATGGCCAAGTTGGTCATCAGTGGTAAGAGAGGCTCTTGGTCCTGTGTAGGTTCTGTGCCCCAGTGTAGGGGCGTGCCAGGGCCGATAAGTGGGAGAGGGTGGAGTGGCAAGCAGGGGGAAGGGAGATGGAATAGGGATTTGTTTTTGTTGTTTTTTTGAGTTTTTTTTTTTTTTTTTGGAGGGGAAAGTGGGAAAGGAGAAATCAAATGACATGTAAATAAAGAATATATCTAATAAAAAAAGAAACATTGTTAAATGAAGTATAGGAAACACTGTAGTTCATGGGGAAAATAGAAGAGAAATGAGAGTTAGCATGGGTTACCACAGGACCTGACAGACATGATGTCATATCAGACCATGGGAAAGGCCCATTTACTTTGCCTTCTTAATAAATTTTGAAAATGATGACTCAACTTGATTTTTGATTCACTGTAGTTTGTTGGTAGCCATTTCATTCATTCATTCATTCATTCATTCATTCAGCCACTCATTTATTTGGCAGTATCTGAATTTCTTAGTGTTGACTTGTAACCATTTGGAAACATGCTAGTTTTGCTTAAGATGTATTGTTTTCTCTTTTATTCCTATTTATATGTTTATGTTTTGTGTAATTTTATGATTCCCTCTGATAACTTTTGTAAATTGACATTGCCTTATCTTGCTCATGAAGTAGAAAACTCATAATTTACTACATTTCAATTTGTTTATGGTGACAATTTATATCTTGATTTGATTCAAATGTCTTTATGTTTACCATAATAAACTTTAATAGATATGTATACTGAAAAACTTTCGCTGCCCCCGTATAACAACTTTCATATAATTTCACAAGATTTTTTCTTACATTGTAAAAATCATGATCAAAGCATCTGTTCGCGAAAAGAGATGCAGTGTTTATTAACTACTTTCTATGCTTTTAATATGATTAAGACTATTTGACTTCTTTAAAATATTGTATTTCTTGCCAAGCAGTAGTAGCACATGCCTTTAATCCCAGCACTTGGGAGGCAGAGGCAGGCAAATTTCTGAGTTCAAGGCCAGCCTGGTCTACAGAGTGAGTTCCAAGAAAGCCAGAGCTACACAGAAAAACCCTGTCTCAAAAAAGCCAATATATATAGTATTTCTTGTTATGAATACAGAGATGAATATGTTATTCAAACCTGATGTGAATTTCAGAGTTTCCCTCAGGTTTACCTGGTGACCCCAGAAGACTAGAATCACTGTGTAATAAACACAATAGTTCATAAACCAAAATAAATAAATAAATAAATAAAGTATAATAAATATGAAAACATTTGGTCAGGCTTACTCATTTTAATCCCTTAAAAATTTGAAACAAAGGAATAATATTAATAGAAAGTTTTTGTGACTCAAAGGTAAGAGGTTAAGATAATAAAATACATAAAAATACAACTTTTCCCTGAAACCCTCAAGGGCTACACTTCGACACAAACCATTACTGTGTTAAATTACACAATCTGTCATGATGTTACACATGAGTGACTTTAATACATTTTACTATATTGGACTACCAAATCTAATTAAGGACCTTATTGCTTGATTTTAAAATGTTATTTTTATCATACCTTTTATCTTTTTGATATTCCTGTTTTTTATTAACTTTACATTAATATGTGGAAACAGAATTTATAAAACAAACCATTAAGCATCGGTACATTGTATTAATATATAAAGCTATATTTTATTTAATTGCTTTACAAAGCACAGTCTCATTAATAAACAATTATTAATATAAATGTATTCATAAACATGTGCTATAATAGTAAAGTTTTAATTAATTTAAAGGAGATATTTGTACCAGTATTTCACCTAAACATCATATTGACAGAAAATATTATTTTATATTATTTTACATCTTTTGTCTTTGTAAATTTTCTAATAAATGAATTCATTGCTTAAAGGTATGCAAAATTATGTGGAGTTAATGTGTGAATATTTGAAATGAGCTGAATACATTTTAAAATTACTAGTGGTTGATTTTCTATTTATAGAATTTTCTAGGAAATTGTTAGATTAGGTTGCATGATAGCATTATGTTTGTAACTATCAAGAATTGTACAAGGATGATCTTTAGCTTTTAATCGATATTTTTTATCAAAAACTATGTATAGTGAGTAAAATTTTATGCATACAAAAATGTAATGCTGTAAAAAATATATTTTATCAGAAAAATAAAAATGGAATACAAGGTATTTTCTGTTGTCCTCTATTGCCACCTAAATATAGGTAAAACAGCAACATGTTGGAATGGATAACATCATTTATATTTTTAATTCTACTAGATATAGGTTCAGCTTTTTATATGTCAATTAATGAAATATATAGCATATTCTTTTGTTTCAGTTTAGCATCTTTTATTAAATAATAAGCATTGTAGACTCTTATTACTATCTATGGTTTAATAACACATTAGTTTTAGTATTGCAAGTCCTATGAGTAGAGTAGCTGAAAGATTAAAACTAACACTCTTAAGACAAAGACAAGAAGAAGTACTTGCTGACAGAAGCCTGATATAGCTGTCTCCTGAGAGGCTTTGCCAGAAACTGAAAAGTACAGAGGTGGATGCTGGCAGCCAACCATGGGACTGAGCACTGGGTCCCCAATGGAGGAGTTAGGGAAGGGAGTGAAGGAGCTGAAAGGGTTTGCATCCCTATAGGAGGAACAACAATATGAACCAACTAGAACTCTCAGAGCTCCCAGGAACTAAGCCACCAACCAAAGAGTACACATAGAGGGACCTCTGGCTCCAGCTGCGTATGTAGCAGAGAATGGCCTCCACTGACATCAGTGGGAGGAGAGGCCCTCAGTCTTCTGAAGGCTCTATGCCCTAGTGTAAGGGAATGCCAAGATGGGTAAAAGGGAGTGGGTGGATGGGTGGGGGAAACACCCTCATAGAAGGAGGGGAGTGGGATATGGGTTTTTTGGGGAGAAACTAGGAAAGGGGATAATAGTTGAAATGTAAATAAAGAAAATATCTAATAAAAAAGAAAAAATAAAAAAACTTAAAAATGACAAAGATAACGGCATTAATATAAAAGGTAACTATTCTGATTTGATTACTACATATTATATGTGTATATGCATTGAACTTTTATAAATATGTATAAAACTTAAATATATTTTCTAAAGTTTTATGTTTAAAGAAAGAGAAATGTCAGGAACTCTGAATTAATAATTATAGGCAGTGCCCATAGGGAAAACTGTTAAATTGTATCATTGGCATTTATGTAGTTAATAATAAATGAATATAAAAATTATTTTAAAATTGTATTTACGGTAGTTTGTCAGCACAACTACTAAAAGAATGCCGGTGGCTCTATTACTTTGTGTGTGTGGTTTTTTTTTTTTTTTTTTTGAGACAGGGTTTCTCTGTGTAGCCCTGGCTGTCCTGGAACTCACTCTGTAGACCAGGCTGGCCTCGAACTCAGAAATCTGCCTGCCTCTGCCTCCCAAGGGCTGGGATTACAGGCGTGCTGGTGGCTCTATTATTATTTTGTAATAGTGTATGTATATAAAGACTTTCTTAGTATCCACTTGTAAGCTTTCACTAGCACAACTTTTCAATCATTGGTATAATTGCCAAGCAATGTCATAGCTGCGGTTTATAGAACAAGGGTGTTCTTCTTTTAAAGAAACTATCAAAATGTTTTCAGAGTGGCCTTACTATTTTTTTTATTTCTGCCAGAGATGAACACTATGCCTGCTATTTCACATTCTCTGCAGAATTTCAAGTTATAAGACTTTGAGGCTTATGGTGGAAGAGATGGTTTAGTGATGTAAAGAACTTCCTGTTTTTCCAGACAATATGGTTCTATTTAAGCAACCCCATGCGTGCGTCCAACCATCTGTAACTTCAGTTCCAGGGAATCTAATGTTCTCATGTGGCTTCTGTGGTGAAGACACACAGGTGGTACATAGACCCATGCTAGTAAAAAGCATGTATATGCATTTAATTAATAAATAAATCCTATAAGAGTTCAGCATTTTCAATAGTCTGCATATAGTGTTATACTGCTGTTTTAATTGGCAATTTTCTAAATAATATACATTGTTGACATCATGTTTATGGTCCCTTGCCATTAGTATACTTTGTTTAAGGTTTTGTTTTAATTGTGACCATTCACATGAGGCCAGAAGTCAATGTCAGGTGTCATTTTCAAGAACACAATCTGGTTCAGTTGAAATAGTTCCCCTTGTTAGCCTGAAACTTTCCATTAGGTTAGATTGGCTGGCATTGAGATCCATTATTTCTTCTATCTCTGTCTCACCTGAACTGTGACTTTAATTAAGTACAAACTCAGACCATCATGCTTGAAATGTAAGGATCCTTATCAGGTGAATTTTCTCTATTCTCAACGTTTTATGAGTTTTAAATTTATTTTGTAGAAAAAGATTAAGCATAATTCAATAATAATTATATTTCATTATTTCCCAAATTTTCCTATGAACAGTGCAATTATGAATTAGTAGATTTTTTTGTAGTTCATCGGTCTATTTTTTCCTTTCCTTTATTTTTTCCTAAGGATCATTATTAGAAATAGCAGGATCCATTTATATTTATGCTTCTCTTTATGTTTTTCTTGACATACCGTGATTATGTCAGTTTTATTGTGTCAATACATTTTGAAAGATGAATCTGCTCTTATTTTGAGTTGTTGGCCAAATCTTTCATCAACTCTCAAAAATAATTTGCCATGGCCCCCAATTTCAACCCAGAAGTAGAACATAAATACCTGTTCCTGAAGATACAATAAGCTTCAGATACAGGGCCTAAAAATGCCAGAGCCATAACTTAACTCAAGCCCCCTCCCTGAGCATTGGCTTTTATGATACAAGAGGGAGTGATGCAAACTTCCAAATTAGAGAGGCAACCAGAAGTCCTACATCAATGGCTAGCATGTCATAATGACTCTACAGATGTAGAACTTGGTCTTAACCCTGAGGTCCCTAGTTATTTAAGACCCACAAATAAGAAACAAACCACTATCTTGTGTTCGAACTTATCTAGCTATTTGAAATCAGTTATTGTAGGAAAATAAATAACCACTAATTTACTAAGTCAGCATTAATGTTTGAGACAATCTAGGAACATTTATCTTTATACTCACAGATATGTGGAGCCTTAATACATCATTAAGAAATATTCTTGCTAGGAGTGGAGGTACATGACTTTAGTCCTAGTACTCAGGTGGCAGAGGCAGGTGAATCTATTCCAGGTTGATGCCAGAATACTCCGCAAAGCAGGTTCCAGGATGGCCAGGGCTTTTAACACAGATAACCCTGTCTTGAAAAGAACAAGAAGGTGGAGGAAGAGGAGGAGGAAGAACAAGAACAAGAAGAAAGAGACAGAAAAAGAAAAGTAAATTTCTCTTAGCAACTGATTGAGACTAGTGCAGAAAATCATAATAAACAAAATGTTAAAGATTTTGGAGCCCAGACAACATGAATAGATGTTCTTTTATGTTTTTTATTAGATATTTTATTTATTTATTTATCAAATGTTATTTCCTTTCCTGCTTTCCCTCAGGAAAACTTCTATCCTATGCCTCCTCCCCCTGCTTCTATGAGGATGCTCTCCCACCCACACACCCACTCCTGCCTCCTCACCCTGGCATTCCCTTACACTGGGGCATCAAGCTTTCAGAGGACAAAGGGTCTCTCTTCCCATTGTTACCTGACAATTTTCAAAACATATTGATACCGAAGGTTCAGGAAACATTGCAGAAGAAGGGCAGAAATATTATAAGAATCAGAGATTCATGGAATTTGCCATGACATTGTGTCATACTAATAGGTACCATTCACATAAAGTATCATCAATATGACTGTCAAAAAGTAAGTTGAATAAGAATGACCCAAATGAACATGTGAAATTAGACAAGGAAAAGCCCTTGAGACTGTAACTTTACACAGTCAACTGCAGTTAACTGGAGAAACTTGGAAACAGGAAAGGTGGTCTTCCCCAGAGAGAAGTACACCAATTTATTGTCCAGTGCCAAATGGTCATCTTTGAAAATATATGAATAAACAATAGTATATGGATTGAACAGTTATATTTAGGAATATATATGCATATTCATATATGTATATTCATTCAATAACAGTGTAAAAGGGGCCAAGTGTTTGAAGGAGAGTGGGTACATAATATGGAAGGTATTAGAGGATAAGAAAGTAATGGAGGAAATTTTTTAATTATATTGGTAAAAAAATCTTGCTGTGTAGCTCTCACTAAACTAGAACCATGTTTATTGTCTAGATCGTCTGCACCTTTCTTTAGGTACTTCTGTGTTAGGCTCCCAAGTTCCTAACTAGCACCCATGTGCCACAGTGACCAACATCAGCCTTTTCTTTTCTTTTGAAAAGAAAATGTGAAATGTTATCCTTCATTGTAGCTACTTCCACAGTCACTCTATTTGGTAGTATTCTGCCATTTATTCACATCCATAAAGTTTGATAAACTTTCCTCATTATTGCTTCAAATATTTCATTCCCTCTTTTTCTCGTATTACTAGCAGGCATGTTCTACATTTTGCATAATTTTCACTTCAGTACCATTATCTGTGTTTTTATTTCTTGGTACTTTAACTCTTTCATTGTTAGTTTGTGGATCAAGCTGATGTGAATTTTTGATGTCAAGAATTGTTCTTGGTGACTGGGTCTGGAACGTCTCAAGGTTATTATTTATTTCCTGAACACTGGTCCCATCAGTTTCATTTCTTTTGCATACTTTGTTAGCTTGCTTGTCTCTCTAGCCAATGTTTTATCATTTCTTCAATGTTTGTGTTGTTCAAATACGTCTCTTAGAGGCTAATCAAATTTATTTTTATGTTTTGATCTCTTTAATATTTCTGACATTTTTAACACAAGTTCCTGTGTGTGTGTGTGTTTTGTGTGTGTGTGTTTTGTGTGTGTGTGTGTGTGTGTGTGTGTGTGTGTGTGTGTGTGTGTGAGAGAGAGAGAGAGAGAGAGAGAGAGAG
>JADRCD010154786.1:0-17705 GCA_019843815.1 Montemys delectorum | reverse complement strand
ACTCCTGTATAAGTGAAGTTAGAACTGTGGGACAACATTCTTAAGACACTGTAAGCACACGAATGTCACCACAGCAGATCCTTACAAAAAAAAAAAAACAACTAAGCAAAACAATAATAATTGACATACGGTTTTTTCAAATATTCTGAAATCATCTGACTGAGCCTGTTTAGCTAGAATCTATAGAAACCTAGAACCTCCAAGGCCTAAAACGACATACCTAGGAGAAACGAATGAAAGTGATTTAGAGCTGATAAGTCCTCCAACCTATGTGATATAAGCCAGTTCACTAGAATCATCCATAAATCTCAAACACCTGACTGTCACAATATTAAATGTTTGATAAGTCTGTATTTCTCCTAAGGCAAATCTAGCAAGGAGACCATTCTGCATGTAATAAAATTTATTTTATCACTTTTATTTTCCCTTAGGTAAAGATGCCATATTGAAGCCAGTGGGAGGAATGTCATCTTTCTTACATTTGAGAAACAGACAGAAAGAGAGACAGACAGAGAGAGAGAGAGAGAGAGAGAGAGAGAGAGAGAGAGAGAGAGAGAGAGAGAGAGAGAGACTAACTACTGGTTTATAATGGATGTTCTTTTAACCCCTGTAGATGTTCTGTGAGAGTGAAAAGTTGTGTTAGAAAGCGATGCATCCTATTTTTATAAGTACCTTCAAGCTTCCATTGCTTACCTTATGCTGAATTTTCCCACACCACAAAAGTGTAAAAATCTCTACGGGGGGAAGCTGTATCTGCTACCCCAGCTCACATTTCTTGGTTTTATTCCTAAAAGTGCCGCAAGCAGATCAAATGTTTTGAAGTATAATGGGCACTAATCCAATCTAGAACAGAGCACCCAAAGTTCATACTGACAAATAACAAACAGGATCGGCAGAAGTTACATACTAAAATATGTCTAGATATTTCACAATAAAATTTGACAGTAAGAGAAAAAAAATATTCTCCTTAATAGAACAGTAACGGGGTTAAAAGTAAAAGTTTGGCATTTTTAAATCTTAAATAATGGAGGGAAACATAATTTTCAGACAATAAGGTAAGTGCTCTCCTGCTGCAAACAAATCCCGTCCTGAAATCTGTCCAGCAGACAAAAGATTGCAGAGACTACGAGTGCATATACACTCTCATTATCAAAGCTGAAAGGCAAGCCCATGCTCAAGAGGCCCCCACGCTCCCACATTTGAAAGCACAAAGGGTCACAAGGAGAGCATTCAGATTATCTGCGAGTGTTGTCAGGCAAATTTACCCCATTATTAAGCCTCGGTGGCTTATATTTGGAAAATGAGTGACTACAGCAGGATACTCTTGCTTAAGAAAGGTATTATCGGTTGATAAATGGGTAGAATTCTACTACATGGAAATAAACTCAGGCTTTATAAATCTGGAATGTCTGCCGTAGGGCAGCACAATAGAGATCAATGCCTGCCATTCTCCAGCCCACAAGTCTCTAATCATAGAATTCAAGAGGCCTGAATAAATTCAAGATCAAGTAGAACACAATTTTCCTGGTTAACACACATCAAAACTAAGTGTGCTAATAAACACACAACAGGAAAGGGAAAAGAAGACACCCTGCTGCTAATGGGAACCAGTTGAGATTTAAGTTAATAGTAAGTCTAAGATTCCAATATCTAATTCTTTGTGCAAACACTGCACCCAGATATTTAAGAGCACACACGTCTTCATCACACAGCACGGCAGCTCTGCTGGACTCACTCCATTATAAAAATCACTCTTCTTACCAGGCCAATACCACAGTGTGAGTAATGAACTTCATTGTGAGCTGTATAGGATCCCTTAATGAACGGCAATCATATGAAATTGCTTTCCAGTAGAATGTGTGGAAGTCAGGTTGTTCCGTTTAATAACCTACTTTGTTTACTCTGTTATTCTGTCTTTAAATTTGTGATAATTTGCAGGCAGAAATGATGGAAGATTAAGGATATAAATATTACATATCATGTCTAAGTTGAGCAATGTAAGGTCACCTTCAAATGTAGCAACACAAATGCCAATATTCTTTTATATCTACTCTGCAATGGATAAAGTGGCAAAAGGCTGTACCTTCAAAAGCTCAACAATATGTGCGGTAGAGAGGGGAAACCAGTGATCCAGGCCCAACGTCTCACAAACACTGCTTGGGAGATAGATATTCCTTAAATATTTGTTATCTGATGATAAACTGATACCTCAGTCAACTAATGTGAAGGAAATGAATGAAATCTTTTAAATACATACTATATTAAGATATTAAACGTATATTATCTCACTGGATTATATGAATGCATGATAAAAGACTACCATCAGAGGAGACATGAGCTCCCATCTATAACCAAGAAGCTATCTCCAACTGACAACAGCTCACAAAGGGAAAATTAGTTTTCTCCGAAGGACTCTCAGTAAGGACACCCTTAACAGCAGGCCCCATGCCAGCATTAGATATCCAGCAGAAAACAAACCCAGTGATAACTTTAGAGGTATTTTTAATTTCACATATGGCTTTGTTTGGGCATTTTTTGATCTTCTTCTTTTGTTTATATACTATCATTTCCAATTTTGTGTTTTCATGAAGTTTGTGAGTGTGTGTGTGTGTGTGTGTGTGTATGTGTGTGTACAGGCATTTGTGTATATATTTCTTATGATTTTTCTTTCTTTCTTTTTGTCTTGTTTTATTCTGTTTTTTTCTCCTGTTTGTTTTCTATAGAGAGAGAGAAAAGAGGCCTGGGGTTGAAGGGGTGGAGAGGACCTGGGAGGGAGAGGGACAGAGAGGGGAAACTGCAATCAGAATATACATTGCACAAAAAATTTCAATAAAAATTATTTTTAACAATTAATTTTAAATGTATTTCATCATGATATTCAAAATCCTTGGCAATTTTCATAAGCTATTATTCAGTAATGATAAACTAGATGATATGCATTAATATTATTTATCTAAAATATTTACAATTGAACTAAATGTATTTTTATTTAAAAAATAAAAAGGACTCTACTGTCAACCATCATCACAATCCTTAGTTTTTTACTGTAGGCAATGAGACATGGAATTTTAAATCTTCATCCCAAGGACATTGTGGGCATGTATCACAACAGTGGGTCAATTTGGAAACAAGATACCAATATTCCAACCAATCAAACAACATATTCACCAATGTTACTGAGCTATTAATTTTGTACCATTAATTTTGCCTGTTGGATTATAATCAACATTATGTTCAGTTTTAAGATACTTTGTAAGTCAGTTGTTATAACTGAAAATACAATAAAATAACCGAAAGTAAGAGTCACCTACCATTTATTAAGCAAATTATTAATATGATTTGTTGATGAGCCCCTTTCACATAAATGGTAATTCTAATTCTGGTCCCCAGTCGGGTTTGGAAACCAAGTGGCCAGTGCAAAGATGCCTATAGCCACAAGGCAATGTCCAAAGAGTCACAGGATATGACAAAAAGCCCTTTAAAAAGGAGCATACAATTCACCTTGGAGCTCTCTATCAGCAAACATTTATATACCCTGTCTTCTAAAAACCATCTGTGCTAACACCTCAGCTCTTTCAAACAAGCCCTCTTCTCTCCCACGTGACAATATGGATCTTCACAAATATGACAAGTTATGTCTCCACTTACTCAGTTTAAATTGTCTGCCCTCCTCTGACCTTCTTCAAAGCATTCTCATAATTTACAATTATGGTTTCTCCTCTGCCTTGTTATCTCTGCTGGGCTTCTCTGTGATTCTAAGGGTAGTGACGGACTTAAGGATTACCACACCAGTGCACAGTCAGCACTTCAATCATGATAAATGTCCGAGCAACATTTTATCAATGAATTAATGAGCTAAGAACCAATCTAAGTGTGTAAGCTCTCTCTCACAGATTGGGCTCTTATTATCATCACCCATTTCTTAGAGAGACAGTTACAGAAAATGAACAAGAGTCCCTGATTTAGATGGTCACCCACACAGAAGAAAAATCTAAGTAAGTTTTAAATTTAAGTAAAAATTAGAATATTCAAGGCCAGCAGCATTTGTTCTTTCTATCAATATGTATTGATTTTCTTAGATTGTTCTAAGAGTATTCCTGATCCTGGTAAAGTGGTAGTGAGCACATTTGTATGCACTTCCTGACCTCTGAATGTGATGATGTTATTTCAGAAGTTGGTACCCAGAGGCAAGGAAGAATACTTATCACAAAAAAAATTGCATTAAGTTCACCACCTTCATAGATTTGTCAATGAAATATCAATCTCACCAGTAAGATAATAACCACAATGAGTAGTAATAGAATATAATCAGGCTCAGTTTAAACCAATTCATCATCATATATGTGATATATTATATATATATGGAAACATGAGCCATTGAATTCACAGGTATGGAAAACAGAATGATAGTTGTCAGATGCTGGAAAAGGAGGAAAACAAAAGTTGGGGGTTTGGTGGATATATTTGAGAGATAATTTGAATAAACAATTCCATGAATTACATTGAAAAATCATTAAAATGGTAAAGTTTGTACTATGTGTATCTTCTAAAAATATATTTTTTCTTTTTTATTGGTTATTTTATTTATTTACATTTCAAATGTCCCCCTTCCCAGTTTCCCCTCCATAAGCCCACACCCCTCTCCTTCCCTCTGACTTTATTAGGGTACTCCCCCACCCACCCATTCTCACCTTACTGCCCTAGCATTCCCCTACTCTAGGGCATCAATCCTTCACAGGACCAAGGGGCGCTCCCCTCCCATTGATGCCAGATAAGGCCATCCTCTACTACATCCATGGGTCCTTCCATGTGTATTCATTGGTTGATGATTCAGTCTCTGGGAGCTTTGACAGGTCTGGTTGGTTGATATTGTTGTTCTTCCTATTGTGTTGCAAACCCCTTCAGCTCCTTTAGTCCTTGCCCTAACTCCTCCATGGGGGTCCCTGAACTCAGTCCAATGGTTGGCTGCGTGCATCTGCATGTGTATTGGTTAGACCGTGGCAGAGCCCCTCAGGGTACAGCTATTTTTAACTTTCAAAGAAGTGACACACAGGGAAGTCTCACTTTCAGAGCTTAGTAGTGAAGTATCAAAAAACTATGTGGACATGCTTTTTGCCAAGGACATATATGTCGTGCACAGATACAGGACTTTTTGTGCTCAATTGGTTGGAGTTCATATGTACAAATATGGAAAAACATTACCAGAAGCTGGAATTTCAGGAGCAGGAAGACAACTGCAATTGACAAATGATGATTCATTATGTGACAAGCAAAAACCCTCAAAGGCATTGGCAACTCATTTTTTACCTAAATTTCCTTTCAGGAGAGTTCTCCAGGACTATGGAACTGGATAAACTTAAAAAAAAAAAAAAAAAAAACACGAATCCTCTCCCTTCTGAAACACAAGAATGTTGTTTATTACCCCTCCAGTTAAAAAATGTAACTTTGAAAACTCCCCAAGTATAGCTAGCAGCCATTGCTCTGGGTTGACATTGAAAGTTTACTGGCAAAGCTAATTGGAAGGAGCAACTTTGCTGAAACACTGTGTCTACTCTTAATCATTTCTTACTAGGCACCAGGGAAACAAAATTTAACATGAAGATACAGGTTACCTAGTACAGAGGAAAAACTCTTCTTAATGGACAATGTAAAGCATGGTAGAGTAAAACTCCTGCGTCTTCTCAGAACCATACAGAGAAAAAAATGTCAACTGCCAAACCAGTTGACACCACTTATTATGTGTGTACAGGGTACAAGAAACAATGTAAAAGGCATCAGGGGATCATCTTTTGTCCTCAAGGACCATATAGAAGAAAGGATGATGATTTGCTGCAGTACACTTTGGTCAGGGACATTAGAATGAAGCAATGAAAGGAGCATGTGCTCTGGAGATCAGTCAGCAACCTAACCCCACCTCTACTATATTTTAGCTGCATGACCTTAATAATAAAAGCTAAATTATTGAAGGCTTATCATGCACCAGGAGACTGGGTATACAATTCATCACAGTTAATCCTCACAAATTCTATAAAGAAAGCATGTGTTAAACTCACAAGGTGTTTAATTTTCCTTGGCCTTCATTTCACTTGAGACACAGGAAATTGATACCAGCCACGACACATAAAACTAGCCAAGAATGGATGCAGCTCATATCGTTGGGATATTATTCACTTATAGACATGGTGGATACTAGTGAAATCATCCTAGAGTCACTTTGGAGAGCTCTCCCATGTCAGTCATGGTCAGAGCCTTTTACAAAAAAATTTAAAAGAATAAATGTCTATGTGCCTGTTAAACACAAAACTATATAACGCTGCAACATGAGCAAATGTACAGGACATAATATTTCTATCACTAAAGAGATTGTAATTCGCCAGTCTCTCTGGGCTGGTGTCCTGAGCAGACCTTGGGAGCAAGCTCTGCAGCCAGTCCCACAACACTCAGAGGAAGCTTGACTCCCAGGCACTCTGAAACTCTCAGGATCAGAGGTGAGGGGGACCCAACATCTGTCCCAACACCAGGAGTAACTGGGACCTGCGGGACCAGGCACACAGGAACTTCGCCAGCAGAGTGGCTCGGGTTCCTTCGGGTCTCTCTGGGCTGGTGTCCTGAGCAGACCTTGGTCACAAGCTCTGCAGCCAGTCCCACAACATCCAGAGGAAGCTGCTGCACTCCCAGGTGCTCTAACCAGCCCAGGGTCACAGGATCCCAGAATCACAGGGTCACAGAGACTGCCTGACTCCGAGGAGTTCTGATACAACCAGGATCACAGGAAGGACTGCCTTCAGTCAGAGTTAGCAAGGGCAGGTAGCCCTAGAGATAACCAGATGGTGGGGGGCAAGCATAAGAAAATAAACAACACAAACCAAGGTTACTTGGCATCATCAGAACCCAATTATCCCACCATAGCCAGTACTGGACACACCATCACACCAGAAACGCAAGATTCAAATCTAAAATCACTTATCATGATGATAATACAGGACCTTAAGAAAGACATAAATAGTACCCTCAAAGAAATACAGGAGAACACAGGTAAAGAGCTAGAAGCTCTTAATGAGGACACACAAAAAATCCCTTAAAGAACTACAGGAAAACACAGTCAAACAGGTGAAGAAAATGAGCAAAACCATCCAGAATTTAAAAATAGAAGTAGAAACAATAAAGAAATCAGAAAGAGAGACAACCCTGGAGATACAAAACCTAGGAAAGAAATCGGGAGTCATAGATGCAAGCATCACCAACAGAATACAAGAGATAGAAGAGAGAATCTCAGGGGCAGAAGACACCATAGAAAACATTGACATAACAGTCAAAGAAATGCAAAAAGCAAAAAGCTCCTAACCCAAAACATACAGGAAATCCAGGATGCAATGAGAAGATCAAACCAAAGGATAATAGGTATAGAAGAGAGTGAAAACTCCCAATGTAATGGGCCAGTAAATATCTTTAACAAAATTGTAGAAGAAAAATTCCCTAACCTAAAGAAAGAGATGCCCATGAACATACAAGAAGCCTACAGAACTTCAAATAGACTGGACAAGAAAAGAAATTCCTCCTGTCACATAATAATCAAAACACCAAATGCACTAAACAAAGAAAGATTTTTAAAAGCAGTAAGGAAAAAAAGGCAAGTAACATATAAAGAGAGTCCTATCAGAATTATGGCGGACTTCTCACCAGAGACTATGAAAGCTAGAAGATCTTGGGCAGATGTCATACAGACCCTACAAGAACACAAATGCCATCCCAGGCTACTATACCCAGCAAAACTCTCAATTACCATAGATGGAGAAAACAAGATAGTCTATGACAAAACAAAATTTACACAATATCTTTCCACAAATCCAGCCCTACAAAGGATAATAGATGGAAAACATCAACATAAGGAGCAAAACTACACTTTAGAAGAAACAAGAAAGTAATCTTTCAACAAATCCACACAAATCTAATTCCATCTCTTACAACAAAAACAACAGGAAGTGACAATTACCTTTTCTTAATATCTTAATATGAAAATTAATAATACCAACATATCATAAGCGATTGAAATCCAAAAATATGAGGAATTAGAAATTTGTTGATTGTCATCTAATGGTCTCTCTAATTTGGTAACTGGAGAAAGAAATCCAATATTGTACAATCTATATATACTTTCAGCTTGTTTGTGACAGTGTTTTGCTGTGTACAACATAAGGATCTTGAAATCTTGCTTCTCCTATCTCAACCTCTCTATTAGTATTGTTTATTTCATGTTTTTACTATGGTTTTCAGAACAGCTTATATATTTCAAAAGTATTTATATACCCAAGGGAGACAGACAATTAACTTGGGAGGTGGCTTGTAGGAAAGACAACAAAGAGTGAGACTGAATGCTTTGCTTGACATTTCTAGTTCTTGTATCAAGTTTGAAGAACAGGACTTTATAAGTTACTCGTTCTCTGAGATGAATGCTTTTCAAAACCATCACAGCCAATGAACCAGATTCTTATCCTCACCTAATGTCTGTACCACCTTCCATGCAGACCCATTGTTCATTGAAACAGTTGGTGAATGACTTTATGGATAGACCATCTTAATACACACTCCATTTCTTAAATGAATGTAACCTGTTCTCTGTGGGCTGAGAATAAAGTCATATACTCAAGTCAAATAGTTTTGACCATAGCAGGAAGTCTGTATCCAAAAATCATGCCTAAAATTCATTCCTTGGCGCAGCAGAACTGTCAACTCTTAGCTTAGCTATGACGGAGGTAAAATCCTTCAGTGATTTAAGGGTCATTGAAGTACAGCCTTATTACAATGAAATCCAATGTCTAAAAATTGTTCTTATTTTGGGCTTGTGCCACAGAAAGAGGCAAGATTTTAAACTCTACTAAATACAAAACAAACAAACAAAAAGACTTTACATATTTATGCTCATTTAAGAAAATACTAGTAGTGATGTATTATTTTGAAATATACAGTTAATATGTTTGGAATTATTTGAAATTTATAGTGAGAAAAGCGTATGTATTTGCAGTATTGCTGTAGACAAGCATCTACATAACACTGTTAAATTGATTGTTTTATATCAAACAACTTTTATAATACTCATTTTTATTGTTATAATATTTTATAAATTTTAAGGAATATGACAAAAATAAGATATTGTAGGTATTAAAGAAGGGGTCTCAGGGAGGAGTTGGGGTACAAAAGGGAAACAAGAATATGATTTAATTCTATTTACTTAAAATATGTTTTTAAATGTTAACAAATTCAGACAAATTGAAATCATGTAACTTTTCTCATCATGCAATAAAAGTTTAAAAAAGAGCTTGTAATTCAGAGTATTCTAAAGTTTATGTATATGTATGTGTGTATATATATATATATATATATATATATATATATATATATATATATATGATCTTAAAAATGAAGGCCATTAATCAATATCCTAATGATGATCAGGACACATGATGAAATATCCCTATTCTAAAGTGTGTCCTCTGACATTTTTATCACTGTTTTTTCATAATTACATGTTAATTTCTGAAAATGGGGTTTTTTAATAAGGTAAAAAAAAATACCTATAATCTGCACAAAGCATGGGTACTCTTGTTTTTCACATTCACATGGCATGTATTTTTCAGAAACATCTGTACCAATTCAGCATATACTGATTTCAAATCAGTGACATGCCATCCACTGCATAAAAAAAGACAGGCAGGGAGCATTCGGACCCCATGTTTATAGCATCAGCATAAACAACTACTCAAACTCGGGCTCCACTGTAATTAGAGGGATGAATGGAAAAAATTTTAGTGCCAGGAAGCTGCTCTTTATTTCACATGGGTATAAAAAAGACCAGTCAACTCCAAATGAAATTTCCTAAGATACTTTTTGTGAACTCTACGGGAAATTGATCTCAATTGAAAAATCTTATCATTTTGGAGGATTCAGAAAGTTTCCCCTTGGGAATGGGAATAAATATACAATCTGTTAAATATCTCTGCTTTAAATTAGTATTAAGCAGGAATAAAAATTTGACAGGGTTTCAGACACTGTAATTAATATACATTGTGAAATCTCTCTCATCTTCCAGGAAAATTCCATCAAAATATAGTTTTGATGTCACTTGATTTACTGGAATGTTATAAATGTTAGTCAAAACATATTACACTTCACCACCAAAATTCAGTATTATTTACCACATGGGAAAATATCAATTTAGAGATACCAAGAGTATAAAAAGGATGGGGGTGGGGAACACTGTACCTACAACATAATACATCAGCTCTCTAGTAACAGACTTCAAAACAAGGATACTGACAAGCTGCAGGGCAAAAATCTCAAAGTAATGGCTTTGAAAAACCAACAAGACTTGTGGGATACAGACCAGCAAGACCAGTAGGATACAGTAGCATAATCTAGTGGCATTAGAAAGCTAAGCGTGATCTCAACAGAGATAGAGTTTTTAGTATATGTGCAGTAGAAAAAATGCTTATTAAGGAAAAAAGGGAGAGAACTTTCCATATCTTAGGAAAGATATACACATTGAACCCAGGAAGTTTTAAGTATTCCTAGTAGATTTAGAACAGATGCTTCACTAATTGTCAAAATACAAAACAAAGATTTTAAAAAAATAAATGCTAGAGAAAAGTGTTGCATCGAGTACAAGGGTCTAACTCAGACTACTCAGTAATATTCTTACAAGCTAAGAAAGGTTAAAATGATATTTTCAAAGTTCTAGAAAAATAGTATCAATCAATAATTTTATACCTGAAAACACCAACCTTCTTTTATTCTCCTAATGTGATTGTTGTCTTGCTGCTATCTGTTAACCTAGTCCTGGAAGCTTCCACCATTCACACAATCCATCTGGGCCTAGAATGTTATCAGCCTCTGAGATTTATTGTAAATAGTTCCCCCCTGCCTTTCTGATCTCAGGCTGTCTGGTTGAATGCAGCTGTTCTGGCTCAAACTCTTCTCCAAGGTGACTGATTCAATCAGCTTTTCTCTCTCAGCCTCTCCTGAGTGAATTGCTCTGCTTGGCCTCATACTAACTTTGGCAATCTGTTCTAATCTTCTGGCTCCTTCTCATTCTCTGGCTCATTCTGTCTTCACCTGTGTCTGGCTTGTTCTTTCTCTACAGCCTGTCTCTGTACAACTGACCCAATAAAGCTGCCCCCTTCCTTTTCTCCTTCCCTGCCTGCACTGCTCTCTTAAAGTAGCCTCCATTTCCTCTCTCTCTTCTCATGAGAGTTGGGCAGATCCTATTCTGTCAGATGGTTCTCTGGTTTACAAACTAATTTACCTTCATTGTTTGTGATTAAAGGTGTGTACTAAGGGCCTGTTGGTATTCCAGCCAGAGGGATTAAAAGTGTATGCTGAGGCTGAGCCACACCACAACTAGAAACAGGGTTTTTTTTCCAGTAAATAACTCAACCTTGGGGTTCACAGTGCAACCAAGTATCCTGAGACAAGAGTAAGAGAGGGAGGGAAAGAAAGGCAGGAAGGAAATAATAAAGAATGAGTGAAAACAAAGCAAAATAAGACAAACCATAACAATATCGTGAATGTGGTAAGAGCTGTCTTCTGACCTCCATACTTGTACTGTAATATACATATGCTCACACGCATACACACACACAAAAATGAAAAGAAGAAAGAGCAAGCGTGGAGGGAAAAGGGAAAGAAGAAAGGAACAAACAAAGACAAACACAACACACAAAGCTCACAGGTAGACACAGAAATGTAGCTCCCAGAGGATATTAGCCTTGTCAACAAGTTGTTGCCCAGGTAACAAGAGAAAAGGCAGAAGGAACAGGCAAAGGAGATAAAGGAAAGTTAACTACCTACTGACCAGATTGTAGATTCCTCTACAGCACGTCAGGGTGTAGGTCCTATACCACCAGGAGCAGACAGCCACACAAGTTAGGTTTCAATACTAGCAGACTCTTCAAGACACTTCACATATATTCCTGTCTATTTATGGATCTCCACTTCTATACTAGGCATTTTCAGACCAAGAGACAGGCAATATCACACAGTCCAAAATTGTCCCATAACCTGCCTTTGTGTAGCCTACACTCAAAGATGAAGTTTCACATTTTGAAGCATATTAAAATAACCAAAACAAGAACACTATTCCACCATAATCATATAAAAAGTCTAAATTTTAGGTATGTCTCCATTGAAGACCCTCTCATTCTCAGAATATATATATATGTATATATACATATATATAGTGCTTTTACAAACTCAAGTTGCAGCCCTCTCTGCCCCTTCCCCTCAAGCAGAGAGCTTGCCTTCAGGAAGTGCTCCAACCCAGAGACTCAGGTGAGATCTCCATTTTCTCTCCAGTGACCTTCTAAAGCAGGACCAACCAGGAGGCACAGGCCTCAGAAGTGGCAGGGCAGCTGGTACAGGATCCTTTCTACCTCCCTCTTCACCTAGGAGGGACTGCAGATCCACAGCCCTCTCTGTCTCTTCCCTGCAAGTGGAGAGCCTGTCTCCAGGATTTGTTCTGACCCCAGGACTCAGGAGGGACAACTGATCCACAGCCCACTGTGCACAGGTCTTACCTGAGGAGAGCTGATCTCCCAGAAGTGCTGACACAGGCTTACAGACCCACAGAGGAACAGGCTCCAGCCAGAGACAGTAAGAACATCTAACACCAGAGATCAACAGATGGCGAAAGGCAAACACAAGAATCTTACCAACAGAAACCAAGACTACTTGGCTTCATCAGAACCTAGTACTCCCACCACAGCAAGTCCTGGATATCCCAAAACACCAGAAAAGCAAGATTTAGATCTAAAATCATATCTCATGATGGTGATAGAGGAATTTAAGAAAAGCATGAATAACTCCCTTAAAGAAATGCAGGAGAACACAGGTAAACAGGTTCAAGCCCTTAAAGTGGAAACACAAAAATCCCTTAAAGAATTACAGGAAAGCACAACCAAACAGGTGAAAGAACAGAACAAAACCATCCAGGACCTAAAAATGGAAATAGAAACAGTTAAGAAATCACAAAGAGAGACAACTCTGGAGATAGAAATCCTAGGAGAGAAGTCAGAAACCATACATGCAAGCATCACCAACAGAATACATGAGATAGAAGAAATCTTAGGAAAGAAGTCAGGAAACATAGATGCAAGCATTACCAACAGAATACAAGAGATAGAAGAGAGAATCTCAGGCACAGAAGATACCATAGAAAACATTGACACAATAGTCAAAGAAAACAAAAAAATGCAAAAATTTCTTAACCCAAAACATACAGGAAATCCAGGACACAATGAGAAGATCAAACTTAAGCATAATAGGTATAGAAGAGAGTGAAGACCTCCAACTTAAAGGGCCAGTAAATATCTTCAACAAAATTATAGAAGAAAGCTTCCCAAACCTAAAGAAAGAGATGCCAATGAACATACAAGAAGCCTATAGAACTCCAAATAGACTGGACCAGAAAAGAAATTCCTCCCGCCACATAATAGTCAAAACATCAAATTCACAAAACAAAGAAAAAACATTAAAAGCAGTGAGGGGAAAAGGTCAAGTAACATATAAAGGCAGACCTATCAGAATTATACCAGAATTCCCAACAGAGACTATGAAAACCAGAAGATCCTGGGTTAATGTCATACAGACCTTAAGAGCACACAAATGCCAGCCTAGACTACGATACCCAGCAAAACTCTCAATTACCATAGATGGAGAAAACAAAGTATTCCACGACAAAACCAAATTTATACAATATATTTCCACAAATACAGCCCTTTGAAGGGTAATAAATGGAAAACTTCAACACAAGGAGGGAAACTACATCCTAGAAAAAGCAAAAAAGTAATTTTCCAACAAAATTAAAAGAAGATAGCCACATGGACAGAATTCCAACTCTAACAACAAAAATAACAGGAAGCAACAATTACCTTTCCTTAATATCTATTAATATCAATGAACTCAATTCCCCAATAAAAAGACATAGATTATCAGACTGGGTATGTAAATAGGACCCAACATTTTGTTGCATACAGGAAACCCACCCCAGTGACAAAGACAGACACTACCTCAGAATAAAAGGATGGAAAACAATTCTCCAAGCCAATGGTCCCAAGAAAAAAGCTGGAGTAGCCATTCGAATATCGAATAAAATCAACTTTCAACCTAAAGTGATCAAAAAAGATAAGGAGAGACACGTCATATTCATCAAAGGTATGTTCTACCAAAAGGAACTTTCAACTGCGAACCTCTATGCTCCAAATGCAAGAGCATCTACCTTCATACAAGAAACTTTACTAAAGCTCAAAGCACACATTGCACTGCACACAATAATAGTGGGAGACTTTAATACCCCACTCTCTGCAATGGACAGATCATGGAAACAGAAACTAAACAAAGACACAGTGAGACTAACAGAAGTTATGAAACAAATGGATTTAACAGATATCTATAGAACTATTTATCCTAAAACAAAAGGATATACCTTCTCAGCACCTCATGGTACCTTTTCCAAAACTGACCATATAATTGGTCACAGATCAGGTCTCAACAGATACAAGAAGATTGAAATAATTCCTTGAATCCTTTCAGATCACCATGGACTAAGGCTGCTCCTCAATAACAACATAAACAATAGAATATCCACACACACATGTGGAAGCTCAACAACACTCTACTCAGTGACAACTTGGTCAAGGAAGAAATAAAGAAAGAAATTAAAGACTTTCTAGAGTTTAATGAAAATGAAGCCACAACATGCCCATACTTATGGGACACAATGATAGCAGTCCTAAGAGGAAAACTCATAGCTTTAAGTGCCTAGAAAAAGAAACTGGAGAGAGTATATACCAGCAATCTGAAAGCCCTTAGAACAAAACGAAGCAAATTCACCAGAGAGGAGTCGAAGGCAGGAAATAATCAAACTCAGGGCTGAAATAAACCAAATAGAAACAAAAAGAACTATAAAAAAGAATCAACAAAACCAGTAGGTGGTTCTTTGAGAAAATCAGTAAAATAGATAAACCCTTAGCCAGACTAAATAGAGGACACAGAGACAGTATCCTAATTAACAAGATCAGAAATGAAAAGGGAAATATAACAACAGACACTGAGGAAATCAAAAAAAAAAATCATGAGAGCCTACTACAAAAGCCTATACTCAACAAAACTGGAAAACCTGAATGAAATGGACAATTTTCTAGACAGATACCAGGCACCAAAGTTAAATCAAGATCAGATCAATGATCTAAATAGTACCATATCTGCTAATGAAATAGAAACAGTCATTAATAGTCACCCAACCAAAAAAAGCCCAGGACTAGATGGGTTTAGTCCAGAGTTTTATCTGGCCTTCAAAGAAGACCTAATACCAATACTCCTCAAATTATTCCACAAAATAGAAACAGAAAGTACTGCTGATAGGATAGTATACTTAAGTGAACACAAAAATTCCACCAGAGAACACCTAAACCTGATAAACAACTTCAGCAAAGTAGCTGGATATAAAATTAACTCAAACAAATCAGTGACCTTCCTCTACACAAAGGATAAACAGGCTGAGAAAGAAATTAGGGAAACAAAACTCCATAATATAAAATACCTTGGTGTGACTCTAAATAAGCAAGTAAAAGATCTGTTTAACAAAAACTTCAAGTCTCTGAAGAAGGAAATTGAAGAAAATCTCAGAAGATGGAAAGATCTCCCATGCTCGTGGATTTTCAAGATTAATATAGTAAAAATGGCCATCTTACAGAAAGCAACCTACAGATTCAATGCAATCCCCATCAAAATTCCAACTCAATTCTTCACAGACTTAGAAAGAGCAATTTGCAAATTCATATGGAATAACAAAAAAACCCAGGACAGCGAAAACTATTCTCAACAGTAAAAGAAATTCTGGTGAAGTCACCATCCCAGACCTTAAGCTGTACTACAGAGCAATTGTGATAAAAACTGCATGGTACTGATACAGTGACAGGCAGGTGGATCAACGGAGTAGAACTGAAGACTCAGAAATGAACCCACACACCTATGGTCACTTAATCTTTGACAAAGGAGTTAAAACCATAAAGTGGAAAAAAGACAGCATTTTCAACAGATGGTCCTGGCTCAACTGGGGGTTAGCATGTAGAAGAAGGCAAATTGATCCATTCTTATCTCCTTGTACAAAGCTCAAGTCCAAGTGGATCAAGGAACTCCACATAAAACCAGATACACTCAAACTAATAGAAAAGAAAGCGGAGAAGAGCCTCAAACACATAGGCACAGGGGAAATTTTCCTGAACAGAACACCAATAGCTTGTGCTCTAAGATCAAGAATTGACAAGTGAGACCTCATAAACTTGCAAAGCTTCTGTAAGGCAAAAGACACTGTCAATACAACAAAACAGCAACTAACAAATTGGAAACAAATCTTTACCAATCCTATATCTGATAGAGGGCTAATATCCAACATATACAAAGAACTCAAGAAGTTAGACTCCAGAGAAACAAATGACCCTATTAAAATACAGAGCTAAACAAAGAATTCTCAACCGACGAATACTGAATAGCTGAAAAGCATCTAAAAAAAATGTCCAACATCCTTAGTCATCAGGGAAATGTAAATCAAAACAACCCTAAGATTCCACCTCACACCAGTCAGAATGTCTAGGATAAAAAACTCAGGTGACAGCAGATGCTGGAGAGATTGTGGAAAAAGGGGAACACTCCTTCATTGCTCGTGGGACTGCAAGCTGGTATAACACTCTGGAAATCAGTTTGGCAGTTCCTCCAGAAATTTGATATAGTACTACCAGAGGACCCAGCAATACCACTCCTAGGCATATACCCAGAAGATGCTCCAACATATAATAAGCATACATTCTCCACTATGTTCATACCAGCCTTATTTATAATAGCCAGAAATTGGAAACAACCCAGATGTCCCTCAACAGAGGAATGGATACACAAAATGTGGTACATCTACACAATGGAGTACTACTCAGCTATTAAAAACAATGAATTTATGAAATTCTTGGGGAAATGGATGGACCTGGAGAATATCATCCTGAGTGAGGTAACCCAATCACAAAAGAACACACATGGTATGCATTCTCTGATAAGTGAATATTAGTCCAGAAGATAGGAATACACAAAGTACAAACCACAAACCACAAGAAACTCAAGAAGAAGGAAGACCAAAGTGTGGATACTTCATTCCTTCTTAAAAGGGGGAACAAAATTCCCATGGAAGGAGCTACAGAAACTAACTATGGAGCAGAGAGTGAAGGAAGGACAATCCAGAGACTGCTCCACCTGGGAATCCTTCCCATATTCAACCATCAAATCCAGACACTATTGTGGATGGCAACAAGTGCTGGATGATAGGAGCCTGATATAGCTGTCTCCTGAGAGGCTCTGACAGTACCCGACTAATAGAGAAGTAGAGGCTCACAGCTATCCATTGGACTGAGTACAGGGTTCCCAATGAAGGAGCTAGAGAAAGGACCCAAGGAGCTGAATCGTTTGCAGCCCCTTAGCACAACCAACAATATGAACTAACTAGTGCCCTCAGAGCTCCTGGGGACTAAAACTCCAACAAAAGAGTACACATTGGAGGACTCATGGCTCCAGCCGCATGTGTATAGCAGAGGACGGCCAAGTCGCTCATCAGTGGGATGAGAAGACCTTGGCCCTGTGAAGGTTCTATGCCCCAGTGTAGGGAAATGCCA
>JADRCD010154781.1:0-13188 GCA_019843815.1 Montemys delectorum | reverse complement strand
TCACCCATGTAACCCACCCCTGCACATCTACCCCTGCACATCCACCCTGCATATCCACCCTTGCACACCCACCCTGTACACCCACCCCTACACACCCACCCCTGCGCACCCACCCCTGCACACCTACCCCTGCACATCCACCCATGCAATTCACTCCTGCACACCCACCTGTATGCCCCCACCCCTGCTTATTGCAGTTCTATTTGAAACTGTCAGCTATAAAACCAGCCTGGGTGCCCTTCAACAGATGAATGGGAAAAAATGGAATTTTTCTTCAACTGTAAAAAAGAATGGGATATTGTCATTTGCAGGACAATGATTGGAGCTGGAGATGATGATCAGGACAATATGGTAGACTCAGGAAGACCAATTGCACATTTTCTCTCATAAGCAGAACTGGGCTATGTACACATTCAAATACAAGTATAAACACATGTATATGATGTGCATGTAAATGGGGGACTAGCTCAGGATTGGGTGGGAATCATCTATAAGAGGAGAGAAATGGGAAAGAGTGGAGAGGAGTAAGTATGATCAAATGAAAATCTTGTGGAGCCTTAACTTTGTCCATTGAATAAAGACAGATAAATTAGTAAAAGGTGTTGTGTGATGTCACAGGGACATGGGTAAGTAGAAAGCTGTGACCTGGGCTCCTCCCTTTGAAAGGGTGACAAAGAGTCTGTCTTTAGTTCTTCTCTCAGTAGTCAAGTTGGCAACTGTGGAGACTCCTTCCTTTGCCTCAACTGGTCAGCTGACCACTTGGGGACTCACAGCAAGTGGCGTGAGAATGAAGGGAAGAGGCAGGACACATGAAGCTCCTGGACTGAGGGGCTCCTTGAAGGAGGGCCCTGTGCCTACTGGAGCCTGCTCCTGAACCCCGAGAAGCAGGAGCTGAGCTGTCAGTCTCAGAACATGGCAACATCCTCACCTTGAAAACAGCTTTCTCAGTTTTCTTCTTCTGACTCTTTATCTAAGGTAGAAAATAAATATTGAATGTACTCAAAATTCATTTGGCTCACATTTCCTGAGAAACAGGGCAGGGTTGTCAGGAATCAAATGCAGAAGAGCAAACCTGTCATTTCAGAACCCATAGCATGGCTTTCAGAATTAGAAAAACTGGACTGGGAATCTGGCAATCCGTATATTCACACTGAGCTGGGGTTTTTTTTGTTTGTTTGTTTAGTTTTTGTTTGTTTGTTTGTTTTTGGTTTTTGGGTTTTTGGGGTTTTTTTTGTTTGTTTGTTTTTTTGTTTTTCTGATCATAAAAGTAAGCTTGAGCCATGTGTTCTACCACGTGGAACTCTTTGTACTCTTTGGTTGGAGGTTTAGTCCCTAGGAGCTCCGAGGATACAAGTTAGTTCATATTGTTCTTCCTCCTATGTGGTTGCAAATCCCTTCAGCTCCTTGAGTCCTTTCTCTAGCTCCTTCATTGGGGACCCTGTGCTCAGTCCAATGGATGGTTGTGAGTCTCTACTTCTGCATTATTCCTGTCAGCCAGCACTTGCTGACATCCACAATAGTGTCTCAGTTTGGTAATTGAATATGGGAAGGATCCCCAGGTGGGGCAGTCTCTGGATTGTCCTTCCTTCAGTTTCTGCTCCATATTTTGTCTCTGCAACTCCTTCCCTGGGTATTTTGTTCCCCCTTCTAAGAAGGATCAAAGTATCCACACTTTGGTCTTCCTTCTTCTTGAGTTTCTTGTGATTTGTGGATTGTATCTTGGGTCTTCCGAGCTTCTGAACTAACGAGCTTCTGGACTAATATTCACCGCCAACTGAAGAGTACACATGGTGGGACTCATGGCCCCAGCTGCATATGTAGGAGAAGATGGCCTAGTCTGTCATCAATGGGAGGAGAAGCCCTTGGTTCTGTAAAGACTCTATGCCTCAGTGTAAGGGAATGTCAGGGCCAGGAAGCAGGAGAGGGTGGGTTGGTGAGCAGGGGGAGGGGGGAGGGAATAGGGGTTTCTTTCGAAGGGGAAACCGGGAAGGAGGATAACATTTGAAATATAAATAAAGAAAATATCTAATAAAAAATCCAAAAAAATTGAAGTCACTAAAATGAGTTTTGACATGTTTAACTTACCTTTGAATACAAAATAAAGGAGTGCATGGTTTACTGCTTAAAAAAAATAAAAAATAAAGGTAAGCTTGGTAGAAATCTTTCTCTGTTTCACTGATACAAAATGTTGCAGAGGTCAGTAAGTTGGCCACCTTTACTGAAAACATTATTGACAAAGCTAAGTTGTCTGATTTTGTGCTCTAGCTTTCTCAGGCATTAAATGAAGGCATGAGAATGGAGACTTTCTCATGGAGGGTGTGTGAGCCACTCACGGCACACTAACAAGTAATCACACTGCTGATACCTCAGTCTCTTCTTATACAATGTTGGGGTGGTAGCAATACATGGACTTTGGTTCAGAGACAGAACTAAAAACAGAACTTCCAGGGCCCAGATCAGGGAAGATTTCATCAGGGTTAGGTACTGGCAGTATGTCACTATAAAGGTGCCAGCCTGGGGGCTGACCAAGCAAAAGACCAGAAGGGGTATAGAAGCAGTCCATGGCAGAGCAGTGGTTAAAGCTGGATCAAGGTTTAAATGTTTTTGTAGCTCTTTTGGTTTTAGGGTGTTTATGGAGTCCAGGAATAATCTCATGTTAGTAAACTTGGAGCTATCACTGGGCAGTGGTGGCGCACGCCTTTAATCCCAGAACTTGGGGCAGCAGAGGCAGGCGGATTTCTGAGTTCAAGGCCAGCCTGGTCTACAGAGTGAGTTCCAGGGCAGCCAGGGCTATATAGAGAAACTCTGTCTCAAAAAGACAAAACAAAACAAAACAAACAAACAAACAAACAAAACAAAAAACAAAAATCCCAAACAAATATAAAAAGAAACCTTTGAGCTATCTAGGATGGATTTTTAATATGGTCTCATGTACTGGGGATGGACGTAAACTACGTAGCTGAAAATGAGCTTGAACTTTTGATCTTTCTGTCCCTACTTCCTGAGTTCTGGGATGACAGGCATAAACCATATTGCCATGTTAATTGGTTCTGGAACTCCACATGAGGTAGCTGAGCATACTTGGTGAGCACTCTCTCCTTAGCCTAGTCTCACACTGTTAATGTTATTGTTTTGCTAGAAAGGCAGGGCAGGACTGCACACTATCTTTCCACTTTAAAGCTGGATCAAGCTCTTGTGTTTTTAAATTTCACTTAGTTATGTATATTTGGGAGGGATTTTTTTTAATTAAACATTACTGACAGGTTCAAATGGAAATGTGAAAAAGTAGATTTTTGGCCTCTAAATTATGTTCTGTGTGTCTCTGAGCTTCCATTTTCACACTGACTGTCATGTTTCTGTTTGAGGAAGATCTTATTCTCATTTTACACATGGTCAAACGGATCTAGCTGAGTGGCTGTGAGCACAGGGCCTGGTGCCAATGTACTCCCCGGTGAATTCCACATCTTCCCCAAGCACACATTCCCATTTTATCTAAATCTTCCACCACTGATCTCATAGCACCAGGGGGTTCTGCAAGCTAGAGGTGTTTAATATATTCTGGTTGAACAACTTTCTTAATGAATTTTTATTATGAAGAAGGAAAAAAAAATCCCTCAAACCTACAGGCAGAGGAAGGGGAAAAAAAAACTAGAAGGTAGTCTGGTTTAATGCTGTCTACATGGCTTGTATGTCAGAGGCTTGGCACTGAAATCAGTTAAAATACAGATAATAGGTTGGAACACAAAAGGAACAACTAATGGAAAACCATTGTTTAAATTAACAGGGCAAACTAGGAGGATAAAACGCACACATTCTCCCTCATATGTGGAGCACGTGTAGGGGTGGGCAAAACAAGACCAAGAGAGGACAATAAGAGATGATCATAAAGAATAGGGGTGCTAAGAGGAAGCATGGACATTAGACAGTAAAAGAGACTTGGGGGCAGCTATAAGAGAGGTGAGGGGGCAAGAACATGGGAGTATGGGGGCAGGGAGTTCACTCACTTGTGCTTGGTTTGAAGATGTTACGATGTTATTTAACACCTTATATATTTATCTTACAAAAATGATTTAAATTTTTCATTTAAATGTACTATGAGAGTCTATTGTTTCTAAGATTTCTCTGTATAGAAAAATATAAAGTGAAGTAATATGTTTGGTAAATTTCTAATTTCAGCCATTTTGCAGTGAACACATATATTAAAACATTGCCTCATACAACGTAAGTACTAATCTTTATTGGTCTTTTTAAGATGCTGTATAATTATAAACCAAAATTTTCAAGAGATAAAAGCATGGAGCTTGTGTTTTGAGCTCATGTCTTGTCTTGACTGAAACAATTAAAAGTGCCTAAATTCTGAGCTGGAGTTTCGTAGAACAACTGAAACGCCTCTCTCTTCTGTATGCATAGGTTAAGTAGGTGGATGAAGGTGAGTCAGCTTCCTAGCAACAGGGCTTTCATACTGTGCACTAGAACTTAAATTTCTTTAAACATAGGTATGATGAGCTGTGCTTACATGCTATGTATACTAAAATAGCCCTTTGTAGCCTGCTTGATATTCAGGGAGATAGATGAAGGTGCTTAGCAGGGTGGCAAAGGGGGGATAAAGGAGAGGCATAGATTGCCTTTCCATGATGAGCGGGGCTCTGCTTCCTCAGCATCCATTACTGTCTGAGAGTTTAGGATCCCTTGAAAATGTCACTGGAGTTGGCCTTTTCTGTCGCCACACCAGTCAATGCTAAGATTAATGAGTAGAAAACACTGCTGGCTGGCATGACAGACCACTGAGCATGGTGTCCTTGTGTGTAGTCTTCCCTTTATAGGTGTCTATGTACCTGTCATACACAGGTCTTGCCCACTTACAGCTGTTCCTTATGGATTTCAGACTCACCCAGCATGGATAAAGGACCAGAGAACCACCCTGTTCTCTCTCTCCTCCATGGCTAAGCTTCTCTGCTGGATGGGTTATTAGAAGTCCTTTGCCTAGAGGCTCAACTGCAGCAAGCCCAGCCTAGCTGCCTGATACTATAAACAGAGAAGATGCCCATCTATAATTGGCTTTGGAGAAAAAGGCCACACCAATTAAATTTTGTGGGGGAAAAATTATTTGAGAAGTAAATCCTATGTATTCCTGGTTTTTGAAAGCACCAACCAGGAGAATGACTCGTTAGTCCAAAGATCTTATGTAAAAATCATAATTTGACCTTTGCTGTTCATAATCTCGATAGGCCACTGCATGCTAATGAATGGAAGAATAATAATTGCTCAAGGCAGGATATGAATGTGCAGTTAAGTTACTGCTGGCCGAAGATACAGCAGTTCTCTGCTCCCTATGTGGACCCCTGCATTTGTTTCCTTTCCTGTTATGGTGATAAAATATTCTGGATAAAACGAAGGGAAATGTTTATTCTGTCTCACTGCTTGAGTGTACAGTCTGTATGTCTGGAAGTCATGGTGGAAGGAGCTTGAGAAGGCTTCTCATATTGTCTTCAAAGTCAAGAAGGAGGTTCTGGGTTCATCTTACACTTTGTTGTACTTACCTGTGCAATGGTGCCACCCACCTTATGGGGGTTTTGCTGTCTAAGTCGTTCCAATCAGGAATATCCCTGACACACATGCCTGGAGACGAATCGAAGTTTGATAATTCCTCACAGGCATGCTCAGAGGCTTTTCTCTTACGTGATTTTAGATCCTGTTAAGTTGTGGATTTAGTCATTACAGATTCCTAGATCACATGGGGAACATCAAACACCCCATTCTTACATCTTCTGACAGAAAGACAGAGTGCATGAGGAACCTCCATTTACCCACCCCTGCAGAGCGCAGGAGAGAAACTACCGCCTTCCTTTTCCAGTCTTCTTTGTGTCTGTCATGGCATTTAAAAACGTGCGCTTCTACAGGGGGGCAGACTTGGTTTTAATAGCAAACATTTTTGCCTTGTGGAGTTTAAAAAATTCTGTTTCAAGACTTGCCTTGTGATGTGGCTATAATTTTGGGTTGTTGCATGAGGCAAAAACTCCTTCTCTGGTCTCCTATATTATTTGGGGGCACAATTCCATTACTGGGGAAATCAATTTTTGAGGAATGTCTTAATTTGGACTTCTGTTGCTGTGAAGTGACATCATGACCATGGCAAATCTTATGAAGAAAGCATTTAATTGAGACTATCTTATAATTCAGAGATTTAGTTCATGGTTATCATGGTGAGAAGCGCCGTGGCACGCAGGTAAGCCCAGTGCTGGGGATATAGCTGAGAGTTCTACTCTACATCTGGTACAGACAGAGATAGAGATAGATAGAGAGAGAGAGAGAGAGAGAGAGAGAGAGAGAGAGAGAGAGAGAGAGAGAGAGAGAGAGAGAGAGAGAGAGAGCTGGTCTGGCTTGAGCATCTGAGACCTTAAAGCTCACTCCCAAGGAGCCTCCAACAAGGCAACACTTATTCCATCAAGGCCAGACCTTCTGAAATTGCCACTCACTATGAACCTATGGGGGACATTTTCATTTAAATCACAAGTATGTATTTTATTTCAAGTGTCACTTTTTAACATTTATTTATTTATTTATTTATTATTTATTTATTTAATACTTTTTACTTATCCACTTTACATTCCTCTCACTGCCTCATCCCAGTCGATCCCTCTAATACTTACCCCCAGTCCCCCTTCCCTTCTCCTCTGAGTAGGTGGGGGTCCCTTTGGTTATCCCCCATCCCAACTCTGGAACATCACATCTCTGCAAGGCAAGGTGCATACAGACAAAAGCTTTTGGGGCCTCCTCCATGCTCCAGTTGTTTGAGACCCACACGAAGATCAAGCTGCGCATCTGCTACGTATGTGCTGGGAATACTAGTTCCAGCCTGTGTGTATTCTTGGGTTGGTGGTTCAGTCTCTGAGAACCTCAAGGGTCCAGATTAGCTGACTTTGTTTGTCTTCCTGTGGGGTTCCTACCCTTTCGGGGCCACAATGTTTTTATAAGAGTCCCCAAATTACACCCACTGTTTTGCTTTGTATGTATCTGTATCTGTCTGAGTCAGCTGCTAGGAGGAGCCTCTCAGAGGACGGATAGACTCCTGTCTGCAAGCATAACAAAGTACCATTAATAATGTCAAGGGTGCAACCATATTAGGGATGCTGGTTGCCGGGAATTGAACTCAGAACGTCTGGAAGAGCAGCCAGTGCTCTTAACCACTAAGCCTTCTCTCCAACTACACTTTTTAACTTTTTTGTTAACCCTGAACCTGCCCTACTCTGTTAGCTTCCTTTCTTCCATTTGTATGTGCTATCCATACATTTGTATGTGCTATTTGTGTGTATATAAATAAAATAGCGTGTTGTTTCATTTTTATCTTTAAAACGATCACTTCCTATATTCATTGGAGAAGGTACTAAGTTATACAAGGGCATTCCTATGTTGTTTCTTTAAATCTTGTTCATATTGAAGGGACGCATTCTATTATTTGCCCTAGTTTGGAAGAGTTGAATTCTCCTTGATATATTTTCCCTTTTCGGGTCTGCAGTCTGAGTGCCTGCATCTGATTTATTGGTACTTTGCCTGAAAGCACGGAGACTGAGACCCTGTTGGTACTGTTCAGAGGGGCACCAAATCTGGTGGCTTTCTTGTAAGATGTCCCTGCTAGCCCTCAGGCATTCAGTTCTTTTCCCTCACTCAATGCCATATCAGGGTCCCCTCCCCTCCACACACCCCCTCTCCACTTTCTCTCCCAGGCCCCTCTCTCCCTCCCTCCCTCCCCACTTGTGATTGCTTTCTTCTCTCTCCCAAGTGGGACTGAGGCGTCCTCACTTGGGCCCTTCAGCCTGTTGACTTTTTTGAGTTCTGTGGACTGTATCTTGGGTATTCTGCACTTTTTGAGGGGAAGGGTGGTGCTAATATCCACTTATTAGTGAGTACATACCATGCATGTCCTTTTGGGTCTGAGTTACCTCACTCAGGATGATATTTTTCCAGCAGAAAGAATGGAAACAGACAACCTCAGGAGGTAGGAAGTTGTGGGGGACCCTCCAGAATGCACCAGACACCTGGGAGATGAGAGACTCTCCAGACTCAAAAGGAGGGACTTTAGATGAAATGCCTGACAGTAGGTGAGGGAACTTGTAGAGCCCACCTCCAGCAGAAAGGCAGAGCATCATGAGGGATGGAGTTGACATCCCACAGTCAAAACTCTGACCCATAGTTGTTCCTGTCTGAAAGGACTGCAGGGATGGAAATGGAGAGAATTCTGAGGAAAAGAAGGTCCAGTGGCAGACTCAAAGAGGAATCCAGCCCAATGTGAGGTCTCAAGCTATGGAACCCTCACAAAAAGGGACCTAGCATGACTGCACTCTGAGTCAGATGCAGATATTTGCACCCACCCAATGGGCAGAAGCCCTTGATCCCTGTTGTTGAATTAGAGAAAGGCTGAAAGAAACTGAGAAGGATGGCGACCCTGTAAGAGGACCAGCAGTCTCAATTAACCTGGACTCCTAAGTTCTCTCAAACACTGGACCACCAACCAGGCAGTATACACCAACTGATATGAGGCCCCCAACATATATACAGCAGAGGACTCCTGGGTGTGTGTTCAATCAGAGATGATGCATCTAATCCTCAAATTTGGAGAGTAAAAATATAAATAAATTAATTAATTAAAAAAAAAGATATTCCTGCTAAGAGAGCTAGGGAGCTCATGACTGGGCACAGCATGTGTTCCTTACATGAGCAATTTGTTTTCAGACTTACCGATATCCAAATCTCTAGCAGCATTCTTAGAAACTTTGCTTTTGGTAGTTGTTTGGAAACAGTTTTACTATACAGCACAGATTACCTTCACACTTGGGTATCCTTCTGCCTCAGTCTTCCCAGTGCTGAAATTACAGGTCTGTGCCACCGTGCTTGGCAAAGCTATTTTTGGCTTAGTCAATATGACTAACTCTTCATTTTCCCTAGTCTCCTAAGTAGTAGCTTGTTCAAAATTCAAAGAGAAAATAAGAGAAGTAGGCAGCAAACAATAAAAAGGTAAAAATAAATATGTTTAATGTCATTATCTATCAAAATAGTGCAAGCTAGAATGAAATATCCTATCACTCCAGTAAGAATTAGCTATCCATAAAACAACAACAACAAAAATGTTATGAGAATGTAGAAGGGGGAGAGTTGTATACTGCTGGTGGGATGTAAATTTATGCAACCACTATGAAACAGTTTGGCAAGTTCCTTAAAATTAAAATAGAACTACTGTATGATCCAGCTATCCTGCTTTTGAATATATATTCAAATAAAGTTAAATTAGCACACCAACGAGATACCTGTATGTTTATGTTCATTACAGTAGTATGCACAATAGTTAAAAATGGAATCAGGCTGGGTGCCAGGTCACAAGCTGGTGGTGTGTGCATGTAAGTAGGTATCCATCTGTGTTAATGAAATCCTATTAGTTGTGGGGAATGGAAGAAATGGGGGGATGCGATTTTAATTGAAATAAAACAGTTGCAGAAATAAAAGTGCCACATATTGCCTCTAGCATGCAAAAACTGAAAGAGGCTTATATGACTATAAACTATTAATAGCTGTTGGCAAGAGTGTGGGGTGGATAAAGGATTTGATCAGGTACGCTGTATGAGCTACAGAAGCACTAAGTCCTGCTCCTAACGTACATTTAATCCACGTCAATCGCAGGTTTATGAAACAGAAGCAGATTATGTGCATCATGGCCAGGGGTTGAGGGTGAGTCCTTACAAAAGAAAGGAGAAAGAGGGTGTTGAAGACTAGGAATTTTGCCTTGGCTCTTGTGATATGCCTGACTCTTCAGCCTTCCAGGACCTCTGGAGAATACAGATGATGGCAAGCCCTGACAAAGCTTTCCCTTCTGAGTTATCGCAGCAAGGGCAGGGAAGGCTTTGGATTTTGAAAGTTGGTATGGAAGTTTCCTCAGATAGCTCATTCATCCTTTATTCTTCCTTTCTCAAAACTAGGAAGTGTATAGTGGGGTTTTTGTTGTTTTGATTTGTTTTTGAGATTTCTTTTGTCTTAACTATCTTTTCTAGAATCTATTTCCTGAAAGAAAAGTTATGTTAGTTTTTTTAATTAAATGTTTTCTTTATTTACATGTCATACAACATCTCCTTTCCCAGGTTCCACTCCAAAAAGAAAAAAAGAAAAAGAAAAACAAAACAAACCCCTGTACCCTCCCCTCTCCCGCTGCTCACTACCCCAATCCCATCCTCTCCCGCTTCCTGGCCCTGGCATTTCCCTACACTGGGGCACAGAACCTCCACAGGGCCAAGGGTCTCTCCTCCCATTGATGACCAGCTTGGCCATCCTCTGCTACACATATGCTGATGGAGCCATTAGTCCCACCATGTGTACTCTTTGGTTGGTGGTTTAGTCCCTGGGAGCTCTGAGGGTACTAGGTAGTTCATATTGTTGTTCATCCTAAGGGACTGCAAACCCTTCAGCTCCTTGGGTCCTTTCTCTAGCTCCTTTATTGGGGACCCTGTACTCAGTCCAATGGATGGCTGTGAGCCTCTACTTCTGTATTACTCGGGTAGTGACACTCTCTTTCTTTGGTTTTCATTTAAAAATCATTATTATTGGTACCACTCCGGGTACCAATATGTCTTAGTCAGGGTTCTCTAGAGTCACAGAACTTATGGTAGTCTCTATGTAGTAAAGGGATTTATTGATGACTTACAGTTTGTAGTCTAACTCCCAACAATCAACTCCCAACAACAGTCACGGCAGCAGCTGTGAATGGAAGTCCAAGGATCCAGCAATTGCTCAGTCCCACAAGGCAAGCAGGCGAAGCAGAGAGTCTTCCTTCTTCTAATGTCCTTATATAGGTCTCCAGCAAAAAGTGTGGCCCAGGTACCACACCTTTAACCCCAGATGACCTTGAACTCATAGAGCTTTCTATGTTAATCCTATGGGATTCGTAGCCACTATTCCTCAAGGTCTCCATGCCAAGATTCAGGTCAGAAACTTGTATCTCTCAGCCTCCAGATTAGGGCCACAGGTGAGCCTTCTAATTCTGGATTGTAGTTCATTTCAGATGTAGTCAAGTTGACAACCAGGAATAGCCACTACATCATCTCTCCAGCCCCGCCCTTACTTGCCAGTGGCACGTATGCATATGGACATCAGAAAGAAGAGATAAATGCTGCTGCCTTTGTAATGTGCTGCTTAAGCAAAGCCCACTAACCATTATCTTTCTCTGCCCTTTACTTCTGGTAATGAAGAGGAAGAACCAGTATTCAATTAAATTTCTGCTCTGTATGTATCATGCAAATAGACCACAGAGAGCCACACTTGACTATTTAAAACATATCAACACTCTACAGACACACCCCAGCTCCTGAGATCATTTTAACTCTTGGCTCTAACTGGCATCTTTGTCTCCAAGAGCCTCTCATGCTGCTCTGTCCCGTAATTGGAACATCTTCCAAAGATAGATCTTCCTCATTCCTCTTGTCCTTTCAAAGGACGTTGGAAATGGTTGCCAGGTATTCTCCCCAGTCTTTGTGATTCCATTCTCTTCTGCCACAACCCCAGAACTTCAAGATCCAACTTGACTCCTAGCTGGGCCCTCACTGGCCATTGCATGTAAAACTAGTACTTTGAATTTTGTATAATTAGTATCTATATTTCTAGGCCTTTCTTCTAGAAGATGCTAACTCTTTAGGACAGCAATAGTAGTTTTCCTAAGGAGAAGTTCATTATCCAGAATAGAGTAAGTAAACAGAATATGTAGTGGTTAAACAGATGAAAATGCAAGTAAGTGAAGTGATTAACAGAGCTCACAGGATTGGCTTCATGACAGACCTCTATATCTCCTAACCAAGATAAATGCTGTGGCATGTCCTCTCATCAGGACCATGAGGACTCCCACTGCAAGAGTGCAGTGCAGTGAGGAGAAAGCATTCTCCTGAGAGTTTGGTCTAACCATATATATATGATTGTTAATAATCTTGTTATCATCTCTCTGTTTATGGTAAATTAGGAGAAATGAATTTTATTAGAAGAGCTAGACAGAAGGGATTCAGAGAGGAACTGGAAGCAAAGAACTTTAAGTTTTAAGTTTCAATGAATGTACTAAATTCTATAAGTGATTTATGGCCAAATCAACAGCACTAATTCTATCAAATATTAAATACACATGTTTTTATTGCTTAAAGTTAATTGGACAGTACTGATACTTATTATAAGTCCTATGGATAAAGGTGCATTGTTTATAAAATTTAAGTGAGCTTTGCAATCTCATGTATCCCCTTGACCTAATGATTTGAGACTCACAAGTAGATCCCAGGGAATTTCCTGGGTAGAAAGAGCTTCTAAGATATTAACATGAAGGGCTAAGTCAGAGGTCTTCCTGTCTTATTTCCCTTGGAAGGGTTACCTCTATCAATTACTATATTTGTTTGTTGTATCTAATTAGAATGACAAATCCCAGAAGTACTCCCTTAAGTGATCTCTCTAAGACACTACTTTTTATACAAAAGAGAAAGAGCAGAGGCCACAGCTGGTGACAGTTTATAAGGATATACTGTTGACTTATGTCTTTCTGCAATGAAGAAATAAATACAAAGGGGTCCTGAGAGGTATTTAACAGAGAAAAGGAAATTGAATCAGAGCACTGCTGAGGTTGAATAATGAGCCCCTAGAGAAGCACACGTAAAGATGAGAGCTCGTAGATGTTTTCTTACATGTCAAATGAAGAATTAAATTTGTATGTTGAATTAAGATTGGCAACTAGCTGACCTCAATAGAAAGAAATTAATCTATATTACTCAGGTTCACATGGTATACTCACAAGAATCCACAAATGTTTTGAAAGGAATCAAGGTTAGAGATTCAAAGAAGTTATGATATCCTGGTTCTGGTTTTGAAGAAGGAGACAGGGCCATCAGTCAAAACATGCAGGTGGCCTGTAAAACTCAAACCAGATCTGAGGTGTGGTAGAAGTGTGGTGGAAGGAAGGTACCCCGGTGGAAGAAGGCTTGCCTAGCATGTGGGAAGCACCCTGGGATCTTTACAGGGCACAGTATATACTGAGTCTGAAACATGCCTATAATCTTGGCACTTGAAATGGAATGGATAGAAAAAAGTATTCAGGTTCATTCTCTGCTATGTCATTTGTTTGAGGGTAGCCTGGGCCACATAAAACTCTGTTCCAAGAGGAAAAAAAAAAAAAAAAAA
>JADRCD010154780.1:0-14177 GCA_019843815.1 Montemys delectorum | reverse complement strand
AAAAAAAAAAAAAAGATTTATTTTATTTATTTTATGTGTATGAGTACACTGTAGCTGTACAGATGGCTATGAGCTATCATGTGTGTGGCTGTTGGGAACTGGACTCAGGACCTCTGCTGGCCCAATTTGCTCTGGCTCCACTCACTCCGCCCCACTAGCTCTGGTGTAATTCACTGTAGCTGTCTTCAGACACACCAGAAGAGGGCATCCAGTCTCATTACGGGTAGTTGTGAGCCACCATGTGGTTGCTGGGATCCGAACTCTGGACCTTCAGAAGAGCAGTCAGTGCTCTTACCCTCAGAGCCATCTCGACAGCCCAAAAAACCAAACCTTTCAAAAACAAAAGAGTTTTTAGAAACACTGTCCTTGGCTAGACGTGGTAGTGCTCACCTGCAATCTCTGTGCTTAGGAAGCCGAAGCCAGGGGATCTCAAGTTCAAGGCCAGCATAGGTTACATCAGCGTTTTCCTTTCTGTCTCCATCCCTTGTCCTGCTGCTCTAAGGCAAAGCCTGGAGCCTTCCTTCCTCCTGGCATGGTCAGGGCTCTTTTTGGGGGACTCAACTTCCTGTTGTGGCTGTCCAAAGCTTCTCCCCATTCCTCTCTGAGCATGCCCTCTACTCTGTGGGGCCATGACCTTCCAGTGTTCCTTCAGACCCTCCTCTCCACCTCAGGCTGCCCCTCAGGTGAAATGTTCATTGCAGGATGGGGCAGGACAGCCTGCGGGCAGCTTCAGATTTGACTGTTTCTCTAATATACTTGATTTTCTTCTACAGCTATTTAATTTCTTTGTGAAGCTTTTCTATCTTATTCCTGAAAGTACAATCGTTAGTCATTCATTTTTGCCGTAGCTCAAATGATCAAGGAAGCATAGAGAATATCACATGTTCACAGGTCACTCACTCGCGTCCACCAGAAGAAAGAAGGCTCCTCCTTCCCTTCTCCCCTAGTCACTGACCGGGACATGGGAAGACTGGGCTCCTGTCTGAGGAGCCTGGCCTCCTCTCCTGCAAACCTTTGGTGTCCTTCTGTTGGGCTAATGTTCTTCCTGAGCTGCACTGCCTCCAGTGTTCTTCGCCGGCATTGCCACGGCTCCTTTTTCCTACTTTCCTGTGTCAGTTTATCAGCCATGCCTTCACCTCGTCCTCAGCACTAAGCCGGAACCAAGGTCTTCTTCTGTTCAGATGATGCCCTAGGAGGAGCGCACACACACGTGCCACAGCTCCCTCTTGTCAGCAGAGCAGCAGCAGCCTGGCCTGTTCCTGTATAAGTCAGGCTTTCATTTTTCTGGTTTCCTTATTAATGCCCCCATCTTTTCATCTAAGATGTGGTCTTACTGCATAGCCTCAGCTGCCTAGAGCACTTTATGTAAACCAGGCCAGCCTCAGACTCAGAGACTCACTGCATCTGCCTCTGAGTACTGGGACTAACACAGTGTGCCCTCGTGCTGGGCCTCTCCTCCTGTGTGGTATTGGATGCTTAAACTTCCTATTTTATTTTGTTTTTGCGGAGGAGGAACCAAGAACCTCATGTGTGCTGGATAAGCACAGAGCTTCACCTCCAGCCTCAATTTTCTTTGTTTCTCCTGTTCTGTGGTGGTGACTACCTCTGTTGCTAATGCTGTGTTCTGTCCACCCTCGTCTTGCCTGATAGGCACCCTATTCATTTCTCTTCCTTATATCTTCCCTGCTTGCAGTTTAACTTCACAGTTCCCAGGGGCATTGGGTAGACCAGCATGGTCCCTATCCACCATGGAAAATAAAACTGTGCTATGTACTGTTCAACCCAGGCCTCGACAGAGACAGCGTGTATATCCCAAGTGTACATGGCTGACAACCCCTAAGAGCACCTGGCCCCGATACAGCAAACCAGGTAAGGCCCTGCTGGATTAGGCAGTGGCTTAGATCCAAAACTAATGCTTTCAGTTCTCCTTGGCAGTCAGTTTATTTTAACTTGTTATGGTTTTATATTTCACAGCAAGGTACCAAGTATGTGTGATTTAAAGAAAGAGGGCAGTGGTGTGGACAGAGGCAAGTGAGCATGCAGTAAATATCCTGGCTAGTTACTTAGTCTGTGGCATGGAAAAATGTCTGTTATCTTGATTGACAGACAAAAGAGCCCCTCACAGGGTGAAGGCAGGGAAGTGCATATCGGTGTGTGGCTGTCCTGTGCCTGTGAAACCCTGTGTAGGAGCTGTGGACCTGTGTGGCCTGGTACCTGACAGTATCTTTTGTTTATGCCAGGCCTCTTGCCTTGCCAGCAAGAACACCTGTGCACCGGTGCAGGCAGGCTTATTGACCATGTGGTCATGCCAGACTCTGCTCTTAGGTAGAACCACTGTAGGATGGGAACTTACAGTTACTAGTCTGTTTGATGGAAATTTACCAGGGGAAATGTCCCTGTACACCCAGCATTGTGTGTAAGGAACAGCGAACAAGAGAACCTACTCATAAGTCAGAGCCACCTGCTGGACCGGCGCACGCTTGCTCTGGTGCACTGCTTACTGTGCAGCCAGCCATAGCGACTTGCACGTCTCCTTTCTGTGTATACTCGGGGTGGATCTGAGGAGCAAAACGGACAAGACTCTAGGACTTGGTGCCTCTCACACAGTTTGAGGAGGCCTAAGCACTCTGCAAGAGCTCTTGGCAGATGTTAGCTTGTGCCTGTCGGGAGTATAGCCACAGAACTAGCCAACCTGCCCCAGACGCTCAAGTTGAGTTGTGTTCATGTGACATACTATGCCAAGAACAACAGGAGAGTTGTGAGTGCCTAGAGCTGGGGAGTCCTGCGAGGTGCCACAGCCTGCCCTCCCTTGCAGGTCTATCAATGCGGCTGCTGGAGTCCAAGAAAGGCCTTTCTTTCTTTGCATTTGACCATAATGAAGAGTACCAACAAGCACAGCACAAGTTCCTGGTGGCTGTGGAGTCCATGGAGCCAAACAACATTGTGGTGTGTAGCCCTGCAGCTCCGGATGGATGGGTGGGGGTCAAGCAGTGTGCTGTGCCTGGGCTGGGATCCTCTGGGACTTGGGGAGTTATGTCTGAGGGACAACTGCTTTCCTCAAGTGTGGGAGATACCTGTGTGTTTGTTTAGATCATGTGTTTGTTTAGAGGAAGTATGCTTGGGACTAATGGTATAGCCTGTCCTCAGAGGATAGCCACACTCTGCTCTCAGGTCCCTTCTGGGAACTATGTGCAGGGCATTGTGGGATCAGCTTTGGTGATGCAGCACGGGGGATGCTTGGTTCCCTTCTCTCAGGCAGCCTGTCCCTCTGTAACGCAGCAGCCTGTCTGCTCCATCCTGGGCCACAGTTCAGTTTACAATCACTGAGGACAAAGAGAAGCTCATCCTTTGTGCCTTTGTGTACCTCACCCCTAAATGCTGTCGTATTTCAAGGGAGGAGAAATTCTGGTTTCCGTTGCTTTTGATTGGGGCATAGAGAGATAATTAGACCAGTTTCTGAGTTCTCACCTTGAACTAGATCAATGGTTCACCTGCGCCACAGCACTACATACTTTGAGTTAAAAGTGAACTATGAGTCAGGCATGGTAGTGCATGCCTTTAATCCCAGCCCTTGAGAGGCAGAGGCATGTGGATCTCTGAGATAGAGGCCAACATGGCCTACATAGTGAATTCCAGGCCAGCCAGGGATACATAGTGAAGCCCATAAATACAACCAAACAATTATCAAAAACAAAAACCAAACTCTGACTTTCATCGTGATCGTTATTCCCAGCATGGGTATGGCTTGTGCCCTTTGGGAGCATATATCACGAGGATTTCTCTAGGGCCATGAGCTATCTGCAGCCTCTCTCTAGGGCTATCTTCTGTTCTAACAGGTTCTGCTCCAGACAAGCCCCTATCATGTGGACTCACTGCTGCAGCTCAGTGATGCCTGCCGCTTTCAGGAGGATCAAGAGATGGCTCGAGACCTTATAGGTGAGCCAACCCCCTGCACTGCCACCAAGCAGCTCCAGCTCACGGGTAGATGCTCCATGAGGTGACAAAGAATGTCTCATGGAGAAAGAATCTGTATGCTGTGGGATTTGCTCACGTATTTAGTGTATGCATCAGTACAGCCATCACCACCATCTGTGTCAATTGGTTTTAAAGCAGGCCCTGTTCTTCAATCCTGGGAACTGCTACTGTGCTCTGTCTGCGGTTGCGCTTGAAGGGTTGAGTCGATGCGGCGTGTGGCCCTAGCTTGGCTTCCTTCATTTCCCATCTTTGTGGTCCCTGCTGGAGCATGTATCACACTTGTACCTGTTTGTTGCTATAACTCTTTGTGTGGACCAAATCTTGTGTATCTGTCATCAGTTGATGGACATTTACATTGTTTTCTCAACAGTTGGAAATGGTGCTGCTGGGAATGTGCTTGCGCAGGTTTTGTGACAATGCATGTTGGTGAACCAGTGGGTATCTGGTGTTAGCAGCTCACAACACTAGTTGTATCTCCTGGTATGGGAAGCATTTCCCTCTGGAGCTTACAAATGAATATTGCACTAAGAGTCATTCAGGAATACCTTGGAGTCTTGTGTGTGCCGTCTCTCTTTTAGGGTCCCAGTTACATGACTTCTTTCCTTCCAGAACTTTCCTTGTGAGTTGTTAGAGGAGAGAGTTATAATCATTCTGTGTGTGACACCCTCCTGTGATGTTTGTGGCCCACAGAGAGAGCCCTGTACAGCATGGAGTGTGCGTTCCACCCCTTGTTCAGTCTCACCAGTGGGACTTGCAGGCTGGATTACCGCAGACCTGAGAACAGGTGAGTCTGGGCCACCCTAGAGCAAGTAACAGGGGTACCCTCAAGTCACATGAGCGGCTGTTGTGATACAAGATTGTCCTGTCTCTGAGGATGGATCAGAGTCCTGAAGGTACAGGGTGCCTTTTAAGCTTTGATGTATTTCTAGCTGAACTGCTGAAAACAGGGCTAGCTCAAAGAACCAGCATCAGATTGGCCCCAAATTAAACCTGTTCAAGTTACAAGTGAGCCTGACAAGCCACAGACCATGAGCTCTGGAATCATGCTTCTCATGGTTTTGGAGGAGAACCCCCATTCCCAGTGAGGTTAAAGTTCTGCAGCATGCTTTGTAGTTGTGTCTTCTGGTTCTTAAATCTGAGACGAACTCAGGTTTAGCTTGACTTTAGCAATCACACAGGGAGCACTCCCTTCCAGCCCTCTCTGAGCCTGGCCACTCTGGTTTTATCTCGTGTGTGCCCTTCCTTCCTTGGTATCTAGTCCTCTGCTTCTGTATCCCTGGGCTGCCCAGGCTGTCCCCCACCTTCGTCTCAGCCATTGTCCACTGCTGCACTGAGTGTTGGGTTTGGATCTCCTTCTCTGGGCTCCTGAGTGTTTATTGCTTTTGTCTCTTCTAGTTAAACTCTTACTTCTAAGTTAAGTCATCAAGATGACTAAAGCCACCCAGCTTTATGCATCCACTTGCAGTGCTGTGACAACTGTTAAAGTTGGAGCACAAGTTAAGAGTGTAATTACACAGGTTTAATTGCCTTCTTTTAAATGGCAGTCAGTAAACAACTAGCAAGAAGACAGGTTTGTACACAGTGGCACCGGCGCAGTCTCAGCCCTGAGAGGTCAACCTTGATTACATAGGAAGTTTGATGCCAGCCTGGGCTATGTGAGATTGCCTCTTGAGAAACCAGAAAAGAGAGCCGGGCGGTGGTGGCGCACGCCTTTAATCCCAGCACTTGGGAGGCAGAGGCAGGCGGATCTCTGAGTTTGAGGCCAGCCTGGTCTACAGAGTGAGTTCTAGGACAGCCAGGGCTACACAGAGAAACCCTGTCTCAGAAAAAAACAAAAAAACAAAACAAACAAACAAAAAGAAACCAGAAAAGAAAAAAAAAATTTCAGGAGTTTCACATATACGTGGTTATTGCCAAGCCTGTGGCACCTATGTAGACACTTGGCATTCCGAAGTAGATCTCTTGAGCCAAGGAGTTCAAGGTCATACTTGGCAGCATCGTCAGATCCCATGTAGAACCAGAAAAGCTTGGTTCTAACTAAATAAATAACAAAGAGGACGTATTTTCTCCAGCTACAGAGGGAATGTTCACAGACACTCCATCTGGCCACTTAGGAAATGCTGTTGTGACCAGGAGGGGACACAGTGCTGAGCCACTCGGGCTGTGTTCAGCTTCCTTCCTGTCACTCTAACGCACGGGGAACTGTTTTTGACCTAGGAGCTTCTACCTGGCCCTCTACAAGCAGATGAGTTTCTTGGAGAAACGTGGATGCCCACGTACTGCACTGGAGTACTGCAAGCTCATCCTGAGGTAAGTATTCCCTTTGACTGCATGGCCACCTGTGCTCACCACAGACCTGTGGGGACTCTAGCCGTGACAACATTTCCTCTGTCTCCCTTGTTCTCCACTCGCTGTGCTGCTCCTGGAAGCCTTGAGCCAGATGAGGACCCCCTGTGCATGCTGCTGCTTATTGACCACCTGGCCTTACGGGCCCGGAACTATGAATACCTGATCCGCCTCTTCCAGGAATGGGAGGTATGCGTAAGCCATGTACTGTGCCTTGAAGGTACAGCTGTGGCTCCTCTACCTTTCTGGCCCACACTATATATGTTTGGGAGACAGCTTTAGGACAAGATGCTGGGAGCCTGGATTAGTTCAGGTAGATCCCAGGGCCTCCTGCCTTTTTGGCTTGTTGAACAAGGTCCAGTCTTCCTGGAAGGTGTTCCAGCAGCCCTGTGAGAATCACTGTCCACAGGCCTGCACCGAGTACACGTGCAAAACTGTGGTGCTAGTGGTGATGAAAGCTTGGGGAGACCCAGGACTCGCTGTAGTCGCACAGGCGGCAGCCATAATGTAGTGTGCCATGAGATTGACACGGGCAACCTCAGCACACAGCAGAACCATAACCAGTCACTTGTGCCTTGCCAGACTTGCATGGAAATAAAAATAGAGGGTAGGCTGCACCACACTGCCACCTGCCCCCGCTGCTGTGAATGCTCAGCACATCCCGGGTGCCAGGAAACAACATAGACTTTCTAGCCTGTGACTATGGACATGAGTTGAAGTGACAGTTTGAGTTTATTGGGTTTGCTACCATGCTTTAAGATCAGCTCGGCCATTCTCCATAATGCAGCTACCAGACAATTTAAAGGAGGATAGAGGATAGGATCTCATCCAAGACACACTTGGTTCTTGGAAAGAAGGGATGGATGGATTCTGTATTACTTGCTTCCAGCAGGGGCTAGTAAGGGAGTTTTTTTCACAGTATATATTTTTACATTAAATAAAAAGAGATAAAACATTTTAAGTTACATACTGCTTAGTATAGTTGGCCAGGAAATTTTGCTTCATGGGATCTAGAGTTTATCCCTGGAGCTCAGTGCATCGCTCTAGGAGAGATCATAGAGGGCTACAGGCAAGGGGTCATTATGGCGTATGTGGCTGTGGAGTTCTGTGATGGTAACAGTTCCCGGGACAGAGGGGATGAGGACAGTGTCTGAATCAGTTAGGTGCTCAGTGTACAAGAATGAGGACAGACGTGAGTGTGGATATTCAGAATCCACATAAAAAGCAGGGCACAGGAGTGTGTGGTATTACTGAGTTACTGCAGGAACAGGGCAGGGGTATGGCTAGTGGTGCAGACAAGTAGATGAGCTGCTAGAAGGCTTGGTGAGAGAGAGGCCTTGGCTCAGAACATAAAGGGAGAGAGCCATAGAGATGGTAGGATGAGCAAAAGCACTGAGTTTGATCCTGAGAACCCACATATGGGAGGTAAGAACTGACTTTTGCAGGTCATCCTCTGGCCTCTACACATGTGCCATGCTATGCATGTGTGCATGCACATACCAAATAAGTAAATAGAATTTAAAGGTCAGAATAATGAAGTATAATTGCAGAAAGACATCCAATATTGACCTTCAGCCTCTGCATTCATGCACATGTGTGTGTGCACCATACACATGGGCACAATAGAAACGACATATACACGTCACTTGTCTTCTCAAAACACAGAAAGGAAGAAGGGCGCTGGGAAAGACTTGTGTTAGGTGGAATAGGATCCCTTTTCTGCTGAATTGACTTTATGAGCTTTGTGCTGACTTCTCTGCTTCTAGAGCTGAGAGGCTCTAAGGCCACCTGCTGCTATAGCATCAGTCATCTGACTGGGCTGATTCCTGCCCTTCTGTGTCCTTTTGTCTGTTCTTCGTGTAGAAAATGGCTTTTCTTATCTTCAGGTCAGAGGCCCAAGAGGAAGCAGTTGTGGGCTTCCTGCGTCCACCGCACATCTGTAGACCATGTGCTTTGTCTTTACAAGCTTGAGGCCTCAGACGTTGTTTCTTTATCCTTACAGGCTCATCGGAACCTGTCCCAGCTCCCAAATTTTGCCTTCTCAGTTCCATTGGCCTATTTCCTTCTGAGTCAGCAGACAGACTTGCCTGAGCATGAGCTCAGCTCTGCCAGGCAACAGGCTTCCCTCCTGATACAGCAGGCGCTCACCATGTTCCCTGGAGGTGAGTGCCACCTCCCGTGGGGATGGAAATTGTCTTCCTGGGGACTTAACTGCCTAAGGACTCGACTCACTGTAGCTTTAGTTAGACAGTAATCTGCCCACTCCAATGAGCCTACTACAAATTTGGTGAGGTGGAGGGGGGGGGCGGCAAATGTCTTCTCTAAGAGTTAGTTTCAGAAGAGTGGGGCTTTTTCCAGACAGTGTGTTAGATAGCCTGTGGTACTAGAGAAAGAAAAACAGAAGTAGCATCTGGAGACCCAAGGCTAGCCCAAAGGCATTTGGAAGGGCATTGACTGTGATAGCCAGGAAGAAGCCCTGGTGCACTGCCCAGATGTCCTCACAGGCGTGTGCATGTGACCAAGAGAATAGAGGAGAGAGATCTTACCCAAATCTTTCCTAAGAGTGTACACAAAGTGACATTGACAGAAGACTCTATGGGCAGCTGTTCCTCTTGTTAGAAAATTCCAGAATTAATGCTACTTTGTAAATTCTGAGTTCCCTGAGTCTTGACCAGAACTCTGCCTACCAACCAGACCTGGCAACCTCAGGCAGAAATTGCTGACCCAGTGAGAGTCAGTTCTGTCACTTAGAAGCTGCCTCTGCCATCTGGTCTGAGGTAGGTTGCAGTGCCTTTTCTGTTGGAGACTGGCTAATGAGGCACACCCTCCTCACAGGATGCTGTGGCATGAGCGTGTCCCCAGGAAGTCACTGGGACAGCTGGGTTGTGTTTTGGTAGATTACCAGCATGTAAGCTGTTCAGAGAAGCTCGCACTTAGGTGAACAGCACTACATGCAAAGAGAGCCAGGTGGACTCTGTTGGCCATCTGTCAGATCGTGGTCCCTGTGGAGTTAACTCTTAGCACAGTCAACCCCACTCTCTCTAGTCTGCCTTCAAGTGTAACCTTCGTATGACTAAAACATGCAGCCATCTATGCTTGGAGGTGATAGACAAGTATTCCTTGGATACAGATGAGATGAGTCAACAGGACATGCATCCACGTCCATAGAGTTTAGAGCTACGTTGGAGCCTAGTGTGAGAGATCCAGGCTACATATGAATTTTGTAATGGTAATCAGAAATGACTCCTTGGCTGCCCAGCTTCCTTTACCTTCAGAATACCTAGTGGTATATATGACAGCTATCTTCCAGCGCCTTTTACTATAAGGCTGGGACAAGGGCTGCAAAATCCACGGAATCTTTGCTTTCTTTGCAGTTCTTATGCCGTTACTGGAGTATTGCAGTGTGCGGCCTGATGCCACAGTCTCAAACCACCGATTCTTTGGGCCAGATGCTGAGATAAGGTACAGAGAGCCCTGCAGATGTGAGTCTGTAGGTTCTGCTCCCTAGAGTCCTGCAGATATGAGATTGTAGTTTCTGCTTCCTCACCTTTAAAGGAGGAGAGGATCTTGTCCTGGGGGATGCCTACTCATCTAGAGTAGTGGAGGATGGCCCTGGAGCCACACCAATGTGCAGAGTGTCTCACTTGTGTGGGCAAGTGAGAAGCTGCCAGTCTCAAGAATTAGATTCACGCCAGGAAGTGGTGGTACATGCCTTTAATCCCAACACTTGGGAGGGAGAGGCAGGTGGGATTTCTGAGTTCGAGGCCAGCCTGGTCTACAGAGTGAGTTCCAGGACAGGCAGGGCTACACAGAGAAACCCTATCTTGAAAAAGAGATTCACAGAATGGTTCCTTAGAAGAGTTGTGGGCAGGGCGTGAATCCAAGAGGCATAACCCATGGGAAGAGAAGGAGGGTGGCAGAGCTCGTGACCTTTAGTATCATGAACTTTTCCCAGATTTCTAGACTCTCACATTTCTCAGAAACAAGAAAAAACACACAGAAAAAGATGTGTCATGTGGTGGCTACCACCCCTCTGCTGGTGCCAGTCAGCAGCTGTAGGCTAGCTTTTGTTGCTGCTCCACAGAGAAACAGAAACATATAGTCATTTGTTTCTTTTCTCATGTCAACTTAAGTACTCAAGAAACTCAAGCTGTGAGAAGTATGCCAACCCCTGAGAAGGTGGAATGTCCTGGTCAGCAGCTGAGGGGTAGCCGCCTTTACTCCAAGGCACTAGGCCTTTTCTGGGTATTGTTTTTCTCCCATGGAGCTCTGAGAGAGGTCCGCTTCAACCCTTGCTTTTCCCAGCCAGCCTCCCGCCCTGGGCCAGCTGGTGAGTCTCTACCTGGGGAGGTCGCACTTTCTTTGGAAAGAACCTGCCATTATGAGCTGGCTAGAGGAAAATGTCCATGAGGTTCTGCAAGCAGTGGATGCTGGAGACCCTGCTGTGGAGGCCTGTGAAAACAGGTGAGCTGAGCCTGACAGGCACATTAGAACCCAGCTCAGGGAGGGCACCCTGCTGGTGTGAGTCTCTCCTGGGTCCCTCCTGGGTCTTTATCTCAGACATTGGGCCTCAGAATTCAGTTTAGCTTTTGAAGGAGCCACCAGTGGTCCTGGCACAGCTATTGCTGTCCACATAGATGTGAAGGAGTATGGCTTGTTGGTTTCCATATTTCTATTTTTTCTGCTCTCTTTCCATATTTCTATGGTGATTGCTTTTCTTACCCTTCTTGACACAAATTGGAGACAAAAGGCAACTGGAGTAACCTGCTGACCTCTTTTATTCAAGTGGAGTTTTCTGTAACTTAGAGAGCCTCGTAAGCTGTGTGGTGGTAATGCATGCCTTTAATCCCAACACTTGGGAGGCAGAGGCAGGTGGATTTCTGAGTTCGAGGCCAGCCTGGTCTCAGAGTGAGTTCCAGTACAGCCAGGGCTACACAGAGAAACCCTGTCTCGAAAAACCAAAACCAAAACAAAACAAAACAAAACAAAAAAAAAAGAGCCTCGTATGCTGTGTTTGAGAAGGAGATTCTTGCTGTTTGTGCAGTTTTGGTCCTCATGAGCATCCTGGCTCTGATCAAGGGCAGCTTCAGCCAGGCTGGCTAGTTGTGAGGGCTCTGTTCTGTCCTGGCTGTGTCATCTCTGAGTCAGGGAAAGGAGGCCCATGAGGGCAAATTCTGGGTTCCCTGGGGAGGGAAGAGAAATGTTCTTCTTCAGCCCTCCCCGTCTCGTGAATACTGTCCAGGCTAGATGCCTCTTCCTGCACTGATCTCAGCTCTGTGCCCAGCATGAGGCAAATCCCGTACAGTAGCTGTAAGGACTGGCACACCTGGGATTCCATTGTGGATACTTATGTGGTGTCTCACCAATCTACCCTGTCTATTCCACCTATCCTCACTTTTAGTTCATGGATGAAGGGGCCAAATTACAGACCAAGCTAGAGTTCACTTTCAGAGTCTACTCTTGCCATCGGTCTGTGGGCTAGTAGCACAGCTTCAACCCAAGAGTGACATGGGAAGCTTTACCAGAAGTCAGACAAGCCAGTGCGTACTGGAGCTCTCCAGGCTGGGCATGGGTAACTTGGCGCTTTGCACTATGGGCACCAGTTTATCTGTTGTTGTCTACTCTGGCCTCAGGCGGAAAGTGTTGTACCAGCGTGCGCCCAGAAACATCCACCGCCACGTGATACTGTCTGAGGTCAAGGAGGCTGTTGCTGCCCTACCCTCGGTAAGAGGGGTGTGGGAATGTGTGCCAGTCATAGGACAGCTACCCACAGGTCGGCCGGCATGCTTTGTGGGCTGGAACTGGTGCAGAGGGCCCGTCCCCATGGCCAGTTTCTCTGAGCCTTCCTCACCATGTTATTGCCTTGGTGAGCTGTTCCAGCATGGTGTCGCGCTCTATGTGACAGAGACCTAGGTCTTCCTCACAGAACCCTACAGTAGTTCATGGAACTTGCACCCCTGCAGCATAACCTTGGCTCTGCTCTCACAGATCCCTGTGTTTGGCACTCTAGGGTGTGGCCAAGGCTGGATCAGTTGGTGAACTAGCAGCTCAGTGGGACCCAGTGGCTCTCACCCCCAGACTATGGTCTGCAGTCAGGATAGTCATTGGCGACATGAGTACAGATTAGTGCCACCTATGTAAAGTGCCCTTTGCCCCAACTCCCACTGATTGGGGGAAAATGTCACATGCTCCCCCTAACTATTCTCTGGGAGAGACCATTCCACCCAGACCTAAAGTTTCTTGGAGGAAACAGCCATTTCTGCCAGGTGCTGTCACTGCCTCCCGGCAGATAGATCAGGTCTGAGTTGAGACCAGCTGAAGCTTAAGAAGGCGAAGGCTGCCAGCACTGCTCCAGAGTCTCTGTTTTGTGTCCCCTCCTCAAGGATGTGACCACACAGTCTGTGATGGGGTTTGACCCTCTGCCTCCTCTGGACACCATCTACTCCTACGTCAGACCAGAGAGGTACCGTCCTTGCTTTGTCCTCACACCCACACAACCCACTTTGGTACTTTGGAGTTCACTATGGCTGCCTTTACAGACTAGAAGGAAAATGGCAAACATAGGCTGAACAGGCCAATCCGCTCAGAAGTCGGAGAAACGGGAAATAGTGTAACACAGAGCTGCTTCTGAGTCCCCAGAGGTCTGAGCACTTCCTGTAGGTTCTGTAGCAAGTTGAGAAGTGCAGAATGAGAAGCCACCTCTGGCCTGGTGCACTGCAGCACACAGCAGACACCACACCTACAACCAGAGATAGTCAGCGGCCACATTTGTGTAGAACCTGTGGGAAAAAATGCTTAAGAAAGACATGCCACACTGGGAAGTAACAGTCAACTGCTTTGGCCAGGCAGTGGTGGCACATGCCTTTAATCCCACCACTTGGGAGGCAGAGGCAGGTGGATTTCTGAGTTCGAGGCCAGCCTGGTCTACAGAGTGAGTTCCAAAATAGCCAGGGCTATTCAGAGAAACCCTGTCTTGACGAAAAAAAACTTAAAAAAAGAAAAAAAGAAAAAAAAAACCAGTCAACTGCTTTGTAGGTAGGTGTGCCCCAACTGAAGGTTGACAACTGGTCCTCTGCTGTGTGCAAGCCATCTTCCAAGAGCACAGTACAAGGTCCAGTGAGCGCTGAAGGAAGCCCTGTGTGGCTGAGCAGAGAAAGGGTAGTGGGCCAAGCACAACCATGGGCATGCCTGACTCACAGGCTGCTGTGTGCATGGGGGCGGCTGTTAGACTCTCGGTCACGAAAGCGCTCGCTTCCCTTTCCTCCTAGCCTTCATGGCTGCCCTATGTGGGTCCATTGCTCCTGTGCCTGTCTCAGGCAAGGGCCACAGACCTTCTAGACCCTGACAGGAGGTATTGAGTAGAGGCTCCTGTTAAAGCTTTAGAATCATCCTAACAGGCTGTTGTAGCCCAGCCATCCCATCCTTCTGCTGTGCTCATGGGATCCCCACTGTGCTGTAGAGCTGTGCTTGGCCCCTTCAGGGACCTCCCAGTGATGCCCTGACCTTTCCTGTCTGCCTTTTTGTGACTGGCCCATCTCCCCCAGCCATCACATACTGTAGTCACCTTGTTTTCTCTCAGCAGATGAGGTCCCTGAGGAGCCAGCATCTGGGTCCTTACCCCACTTCCCTTGTTGCCCTTGGGCAGGCTGGTAGTCAGCACGGCCAACTCCAGATCCTTATGTGCAGTTTAGGACCCAGAGCCTGAGTTCCACTCAAAGGCTGCCTGTCCCCAGCAGTTAAGAGAGTGGGTAGGGACAGCTGACAAGGGCTGGAATCCCACAGTGTCAGTTAACTTTCATTTTCTGACACCTTCTTCCCTCCTTTACTCCCTTTCCCTCTCCCTTCCTTCCTCATCC
>JADRCD010154779.1:0-12177 GCA_019843815.1 Montemys delectorum | reverse complement strand
TGCACACATCACTTAGGCATATTTGAAGTCAACCTCCTATATTTTGATTGTAGACAGGAAGATGAGCTGTGAGTGCCTTCCTGCCTAGGCAGAGCTTTAGGATAGGATGGTAATCCTCACCAAGGCTGTCAGATTGGTAAGTTGGAAATTCAGGTCCCTATTTTAGTAACTGCAAGACCAGTCAAGATTGAGAGGTAGCCACTGAAGCTTCCACTGGAGTGTCCTGAGGAACTGCTTGAGATATGTCACAAACACAGGTGGAAAGGGAGGGGAATGAGGAACATTGCAGGGGAATTCATTCTGGGGTTTGTTGAGCTATCTAAGGATGCTGGCATTTTAAGGGCATCCTTTCTGGCTGGGTGTATTCCTATACTATGTGCACAGTGAGTCAGAATCACTACTTGTCCGATGGTTACCACCTATCAAGGAGAAGCAAGAGTCTCCTCTAAATCAGACCAGTTCTTAGAAATGTATAGGATAGAATACACAAAGTGACTAGTGTCACCATAGATTACGCAGTCATCTCACGCAGGGACTGGAGATGGGACTCCTTGGTACCTTTAAATTGGTTTAGATTGTATAAAGGACACATTTGGCTGACCTGAGGGATATTTCTGTCTTCATTAGCTCAGACCGTAACCAACAAGGAAGTTGCATATGTCACACACACACACACACACACACACACACACACACACACACACACAGCATCCTTTTCCTCCTAGGTTGAAGTGGATTTTTGAAAACTCGGGGTACACGCCTCAAAAACCTTTTCAGGGGCATCCAGATTCTCCAAACTTTCCTGATATTTCTAGATTTTTATTGCATTTCCTTGCATATTTATTTTAAAGTATAGTTTCTATTTTATTTTAGTTTTCCCAGACAGTTTTCTTCTGTTCGTGTGAAACCAACTATTTCCACAGCAGGCCACACAAGCAGGACTAAAGCACATGGAGGTTTTGGTCTTTCCGGGTTTCATGCAGTCGATCCCTGATCTTGCTATGAACAGCAGAGCCCACAGTAATAGAGCTTGGGGAGTGTGGAAACATTAAAGGCACTCTCTTCAGAAATGTCGCTGGAGGCAGAGGCCTCTGTATAGTCTGAAGGAAGAGCACCTTCATAGCTGTATTCCTAGGCATGTGCAGCTAACTGACAGCGTGTGGCTGTGGTCCTCTTGGCCATAACTCATTTCCTTTTTTCGCCATCCTGGAGCCAAGACTTGATAGAGGATCAGATATACTTACATGTTTGCATCCATGGGCAGGTATGTCACAACAGGCACGTCGAGGTCAGAAAACAATTTGTGGAACGTAGTTCTCTCCTTCTACCAAGTAGTTCCCAGGCTTGAATTTGAGTTGTCTGGCTTAGAAGAAAACATCTCCAGTCACTGACCATCACACTGCCTGCTCTAGTATTTTTGTTCAATAATCTTTTTTTCTTTTTTTCATCCAGAAACTACATAGGAATTACCTGATACATACAGTTGAATAGACCCAAATTGACCTTGGTATCCATTTTAAAGGGATTGGAAGCGACTAACATTTTTCAAAATGTCGTTTCTGGTCAGACATCAGACAGGTTCTTCTTCCTTCTCAAGGTATACCTTAACACTGTCATGGTATTCCTTGTGCTCGTGTTAAAGCTTTGTCTGCATCACTCTTAACCACTGAGCCGTGTGTGTGTGTGTGTGTGTGTGTGTGTGTGTGTGTGTGTGTGTAAAATATATATGTATATATTTTTAGTACTGGCAAAGTTATGGCAAAACAGACTCAAATGTCTCACAGAAACACAAAATGATACGAACTTTCTAGAAAAGAATTTGTGATGCACTGTTTTTCATTCATCTAGGCTGGCTTGTGAGAGCCTAGGAATTAAATGCTCCATATCAGTTTCCTTACTTACCAGGGGGACAGAGTGGGATGATGCAGTCTGCCTCCTCAGAGGTTGTTTGTATTGTGGCAGTTGAGATACTACCTAATGCGTGTTCAGAGGCCACAGATCCAAGCTGCAATGTTATCACTAGTTATGTCTTTTATTGTTGCTCTTTGAAAATGATCAGGAACGCAAACAGAGATTTATGCAGAAAACTTTTCATTGTCGTCTTAAGTAGAAAGGTAGAGACAAATGTCCACTCCATAATAAACACAATCTGGCGGGGCTGAGCCGAAAGTACTGCTTGTCCACATTGCATATAATCTCATCTGTGTAAAAATCTACATGTGAATGGCTGTGCAGAAAAAGCATAAAAGAGAAAAAAATGTCAACATTAGCAGTCATGAACTCTGAGAAGCATTCCTAAGGTGGTTTGTTTTTTATTATACTTTGAAAAACTGTTTTTTTTTATCTTATTTCATAGATTGCTGTGCTGTGAGAGAAATAAAATCCCCAAATCTCTTTTGAACACTTCAGAGACTCTCTTTGATGTAGATGACTGCAGCTTCCAGGCTGGACCCTCCAGCCTGCTCATAGGTGGTGCCTGCTGGGACTGGCCACTTGTCGCCTGTCATCCCGAGCTCGGTATCTGCCCTAGGGTACTATACTTCTCTGGATGGAAGTCAGAACATGCATATTGATCCTCAGGCCCTTGTTGCTCTGGCGTCTGGCTTCCTTCCTGGGTCATCTGTCATTTTGAGGTCTCTCAAGGAATTATTCCCAAAAAGATTTTGACTTCAAGCTTCTGGAAAAAAAAAAGGAAGCTGTTTCCTAGATTTTTAGAAATTGATTACTCTTTTTTTCCTTAGTTTAATAAAAATCAGTCAACCAACTGTGATTCACAGGAGGATTCTACTGCATATTTATTTAAGTGGTGTTTTGTTGGGGCTAGTGTTTGACAGGAGCAGGAAGGAAGGTTCGGGTGAAGGGACTGATATAGTAACTCCCTCAGATGTGGTTCTGGATTGAAGTTATCTATAGGATTGGGTACTCAATGTGACTTTTTGAACAATAAAATAAATATAGACAGTGAACAAAAAGAGTTAGAAAGTCCAACTTTTCAAACTGAAATAGTTAGAATCTCTTTTGTAGGCAGAGCTGTAATTTAAGTTGGATGAATGTGACACTCTGGGCAACTCATGGTTGACTTTTATATTTTCAGATGTCATTTATTGATTTCTTCTTTGCCTCTGGGTATTCATTCTATCATGCCATGTGATCTGTCATGAGATTGATGGACGCCTTCCTATGGCTGCTTTAACAAGGAGCTCTGGAAGCAAGCCGAGGCCCTGAGTGATTGCAGCCCACTCTCTGGAGCCCTTTCCATGGGCTTCTGGTGTTTGCATGCACAAAGCCAACCATGTTGGGTCTGAGGCTTCTACAGAGTTGGTTGAGAGGATAGCAGTTGCCAAAGGCTGTATTAGTTACTCTTCACTATGATCAAATGCCCAAAGGAAGCAACTGAAGGGGGGGAAGGGTTTATTTTGGACTGTAGCTCATGAGAACACTGACCAGAGAAAGGTATAGTAGGGGAAGCTCTGTGGGTGAAGGTATGGCAACAAAGAATACAAGGTATCAGATGGCAAAGGTGTCTCTAAGCAGAGGACAAAGAAAGATGAATGCTGGTACTAGCTTCCCCTGTTTTATTGAGATCATAATTCCACCCACATTCAAGATGAGTCTTCGCTCTGCATTTAAACCTTTCTAGAAACAACCCCTGGACCAGCAGTTCTGGTGTTCCAACCCCTTTGGGGGTTGTATCACTCTTTCATAGAAGTCATCCAAGACCATTGAGATACACTGATTTATAGCAGTAGCAAAATTAGAATTATCAAGTAGCAACAAGTTTTATGTTTAGGGGTTACCACAAGAGAAATTGTCTTAAAGGGTCACAGTGTTAAGAAGATTGAGAACCACTGCCCTAGACCATTCCAGGGTATGGCTCTAGATCTCAGATTTGCAATCAAGATTAGCCATTGCAAGGATTATGATGAATTCCTATATTTACCTGTCAGTTGGAAGCATAGAAAGAGGACCCAACCGATATAAGGCTGGGATAAACTGTGCTCAGAGAAGAAAGAGAGCTTCAAGAAGTCAGGCTGGTCAGAATGCTACATGCCATGGGATTTCTGACAGGACAAGGAAGGATCCAGTCCAGTTTGTTACTTAGAGTTTTCCAAGAGACTTTTTCAAGACAAAGAGTCGAAGGCTGAAACATACTACATCAAGGTAAGGTGTTAAGACGGGAAGGAAACAGTGCTGCGTTAGTTTCTTTTTTCTCTGATCACAGAGCTGATAAAGAAGCAAGTCGAGGGAGGAAGGGTTTTACTTTGGCTTGCAGTTTTAGGGGACACCAGTCATCACGGTTGGAGAAAGTGCCATAGTAGGTAGTAGGACAGGGTGGAGGCTTGCTCACATCAGGGTAATCAGATAAATGGGGCTAAAAGCCAGATTGAACTGCAGCCTCAGGACCTACTCCTCCCAAACCCAGCAAACCAGTTCCTCCAGCTAAGTCCACCTAAAGGTTCTACCACCCGCAGAGTCTCATCATCAACTGAGCATTCAAATTCGTGAGCCTGTGAAGGGCATTTTGCAATCAAGTCAGTAACAGGTGGTTAGGTGGAGATAGGGAGCCACCATGTTTGTGCAGAAGTCCTCTGTAGGTCAAATGTAGTATGTAGTGTGTTTAGGAGTTGGTCAAGGATAGAGTGAAGGGGTCGGGGAGAACAATGGAGACAGAGTCCAAAATTTCAGTGAGGAATCCTGTGAGGTAGAAAGTGAGACAGAAGTGAAAAAGGATAAGTGGTCCCAACTGAAAGGGATGGATGGAGGGCACAGTGCGTGTGGACTGGATGAAGTTGATCACAAGTTTTGGATGTGGTGTGGTGGATTCATGGAAGGAATAGGGAGAGTTTCAGGGTAGCTGCTGGAAGAGCAAAGAGGATTATTCAGAGCTCAGCTCCAGCTGGAGAATGTAATAGATACACATTTTCTCTATCATGCAAACAGCTAGCAGAGACCCCCAAGACCAGACCAATCCATACATACCTATTTATTAGACCCTTAGACTACTCCAGAGATGTGCTTATTTTCTCTTCAAAGTGTCACCATAGTGATTATTCTCTTTCATGATTCTGGTGGAGAAAGCTGCAATGGAACACCTGCAAATCTTGCATGCAAATCTTGCATGCCCAACCCCGGGGTATCCTGCCCATACTTGCCTTGAGGATGACATGGCACCCCGGTCAATGAGTTCTTTACTGGGACTGAATGTTTTCTGGCCTTCTATCTTTAGAGAACACTACCTTCATTTACCTATATTTTCTGAGGCATTTCAACTTCTTCAGGCACACCTGTAGGGTTATGTACCTATCCTGTGAAGATGGCAAAGGATAAGAACAAAGTGCTTGGCACTATGGGAGTCATACACAGCAAAGAGGGGTCAGGAAACAGCAGCCTTCTCATATTTCTTTTATTTTGTGTGTGTGTGTGTTTTGTTTTATGGATTTTTTTTTTGTTCTGTTTTGGTTTTGGTTTGATTATTTTTTTTTTTGTTTTTGTTTTTTTTTTTTTTTTGAGACAGGGTTTCTGTGTGTAGCTTTGGCTGTCCTGTATCTCACTCTATAGACCAGACCAGTCTCAACCATTGAGATCTGCATCCCAATTGCTGGGGTTAAAGGTGTGTGTCACCACCAGCCAACTCATGTTTCTTTTAATAGAGTCACAGTTTCCTTTAGGATGTACTGAAGGGCTGTAACAAGGATTCATTAGGCTCTTAGAACATCATGAGTTATCTCTAGAATTGATGAGAGGCTGCCTGCTGTTTGAAACCCCCAAGTTCAGAAACAGGTCAAGTTTCTTGGTTTGTGTGATGATACAAGAGCCAGCATTTTAGAGGAGGACATTCAGACTTAATTTCTCGGGTAGCAGTAGTGGGTGTCTAGGGCAATGGTCTCATGCTGGTTGGAGTGTGGGGGGTGGGGGTGAGTCATGCTTCCTGTGGTGAGACTGTTTGTAAGCAATCAACAGTTAAAGCAACAGCTGACATTTCCCCAAAAGCACAGAAGCCAGATCTGTTTGAGCAGGGACCATGGATGCAATTTGTGTAGCCAACATGGGCTTTTTTAAAAGAGCAAATGCGCCCCAGATTACTATCTTGACTTATAATGTCAGGAGATGAAACCAGACATCTGAGCCCTGGTAGGGTAGGAACAGGTACAAAGTGCCTAGAGTCCCACAGGGATGGTGGACGGGCCCTAAAACCAGAGTCCTTTCTTCCTGCCTACCCCTCAACTGTTCTCTTCTCATGAGTGATTCAGGGTGGAGGTTCTTTTGCCATGGAGATGAAGAATGATGAGTGAGGCTTTGAGGGTAATTACCACTTGAAGGCAGAGCAGAGGGAGTGTTAGGCCACAGTGGAAGCTGAACCCAATTGAGCTCTGTATCAAAGGATGACTCTTGTATAAGTGAGGACAAGACGGTGCTGGCTGCACAAGATAATTTGTTTTACGACTTTAATCACAGCTGGTATGACAGAGCTGCAGAGAACCATCTATCAGGTCATGAAAATGATTCTTTTCCACGCACAGCTTTTGTTATAATTCTATCTTCAGTTAAAGACTAAAATGAGCAAGCAACTCAGTCCAATTATCTACTAAGCTCCTTCTCCCTATTTCAAAGGCTGACTAAGGAGTGCCAGCTCTGGAGGCTATGTGGAGGAGTACTATGGCAGGCTTGAGAGCCTGCCCCATGGTGGGACCGGCTTGTCGAGGGCTTTTGCCCCTGGGGGAGAAGTTACACATAATAATCTTGCTGTTTCTGTTGGTCTGACATTTCTCTCTCCCATGTCAAGTATCTCACTCAAAGCCCTAGTACTTGAAGGTCGTTCAACTGGAAAGAAATGAAAACTCAATTGCTGTGCTGGGCCTAGCATTTACTAAAACTATTCACTACGAACCTCAATCCCACGATTTGTACAAGTCCCCAGCCTCTCATTTGCTAGGGTGCTGCCTCTCGGCTCTTCTCTGGCTGGCTGAGCTGCATCTGTGGTAATTGAACCCCCCTTTGCCATGTGGTGTACTGACTAGACTTTAGCTCATGAACATCAGTGCTTGTTTCTCTCTCTCTCTTCCCCTTCCAGACTGTCATCCTCTGTGCCAGCACTGTGTGGCCAATCTCCAAGACACTGGTAGTGTCTGCCTAAAGTGCCAGCATGCCCGCCACCTGCTGCTTGGAGATCACTGTGTTCCAGAATGCCCTCCTGGACACTATAAAGAGAGAGGCACTTGTAAAAGTGAGTAAGTGCTAGATTCCGGATGGTAGGAGAGGGGCTGCTGCCGAAATCCTTTTACTATCAGAGAAGGCTTTGTGTCTCAGAGACAAAGGAGGCTAGAAGCCTCCAGCAGGGCTGCAACCTGGCCCCACACAACGTTTGCAGTCTTCTTTTCCACGTGTTGCTTTGGGAGTGCATTAGTGGTTTTCTTATGGCTGTGGTGGAATACCTGGAAATTCAGGGTGGTCTGAGCCTCAGGCAGCTGGTTACACTTCATCTTCAGTTGGGAGGCAGAGAGAAAATGAGTACTAGTGCTCAGCTTCCAATCCCTTTGTAGTCAGACCAGGGCCTCAGCTGGCTACATTTATTTATTTATTTATTTATTTATTTATTTACTTACTTACTTACTTACTTATTTATTTTGGTTTTTCGAGACAGGGTTTCTCTGTGTAGCCCTGGCTGTCCTGGAACTCACTCTGTAGACCAGGCTGGCCTCGAACTCAGAAATCCGCCTGCCTCTGCCTCTGGGATTAAAGGCGTGCGCCACCACCGCCCAGCCTCAGCTGCCTACATTTAGGGTACATCGTCTGTCCTCAGTTAATCTACTATATCCCTGCAGAGACACATCCAGAGGCTTGTCTCCTGTGTGAGTCTAGATCATGGCAGGTTAGCATAGGCATCGCAAAAATAGCTGGGCTCACAGTTTCTACTCATGTCTCTTTTCCCTCTATAGGATGCCACTCCTCCTGCAGAAGCTGCGAGAACGAAGGACCTTTCTCCTGCTCCTCTTGTGACACTGGTCTGGTTCTAACCCACATTGGTACATGTAGCACAGCCTGCTTCCCTGGGCATTACTTGGATGATAACCAAGTTTGCCAGCGTAAGTTCAATAAACTGTCTCCTCTCCTGCCTTTCTGGGCCTTTACAAGAAGTGTGAAGTTCTTACTACACCTTCTCCTCCAGTGGCCGTTGTTTAATATAAGAAAGAAAGATAACCTTCAAAGACAATATGGGTGCCATTAGTAGACTGTGGCGTGGGTAGCAGCCCCAGTTGGAGGTACTTGTCTTTCTAAGTAGTAGCTGTGTGGTCTTGGCTGAGTCATTTACCCTCTCCCCTTCCATTATCTCTTATACTATCTCATATATCAAAAGTGTTGCTCAGCTCCATCTTTCTGGTTATCTTAGCAATCCAACTCTTTGATCCTGAGCAGAGAAAGGAGCCCACGGTGGTGCACGGTCCATGGACAGAGCCCATCCATGGACTTAATTTATCTTCTACATTTATCTATTGATACTGACAGTGTGCACAGTGTCTCATTTAAATATTTCTGCTTCTTCCCAAGAATCTAGCTGTTTTGTTTTCCTTGTACAAGAGTTACATGTGTAAATGCCATCTCAAACAAGATTGGTTATAATTAACGACACCGGATGAGACAGAAAGAGTTTGGATAAATTAGAGAAAGGACTGGTCTGGAAAACAATTAGGCATCCTTCCCAGGTGAAGACTGAGGCTGCTCACATTATGTTCATCTCTAAAAGTTACTTAAAAAACTGTATACCAACCAAAGAGTACACATGGTGGGACTAATTGCTCTGGCAGCATGTGTATAGCAGAGGATGGCCAAGTCTGTCATCATTGGGAGGAGAGGCCCTTCGCTCTGTAAAGGTTCTATGCCCCAGTGTAGGGGAATGCCAGGGCCAGTAAGCGGGAGAGGGTGGGGTGGCAAGCAGGGGCACAGGGGAGGAAACGGGTTTGTTCTTGTTGTTTTTTAGTTTTTGATTTTTTGGGGGGGAGGGGAAACTGGGAAAGGAGAAATCACATGACATGTAAATAAAGAAAATATCTAATAAAATAAAGAAAAAAAAACTGTCATATATCCAGAGAGCTAGTTCTGCAGGGACAAACTGTTCTGTTGTTCTTGCTGAGAACCTGGCACACACATGGTGGCTTACCACCGTCTCTTACTTCGTATCCAGAAAATTAGATGTCCCATTTTGGCCTCCATAGGTACTGTATGCATGTAATGTTTATACACACATGTAAGAAAGCACTATATAAATAAATTAAATACAAATAACCCCTTAAATATTAGTGATAACTTTGAAAAAAATCACAGTGAACAAATACAGTAGTGATATTTCAATTTTATGTTGTAGGAATTCTCATGTTGAAGGCATTGTAGACTAGTGGCTTTGGGGAGTCTGTAGAGTTGGGGGATCTCTCGAAGTTTTAGTGCTTATATCACTTAACAGCATTATGGCCTTAAACAAGTCACCTTTGGCAACAGTGTCTTTCTATAAAGGAGGGCTGCCTTAGTCTCTTCCCTGTTGCTGTGGTAAAAGCACCATGAAGAGACAGGAGGCAGAAGACGTGTAACAGACAGCAAAGTCATGGTGACAGACACAGAAGGTTGGCCGCTTGCACTGCATCCACACACAGGAAGTAGAAAGTGAGCAAGAAGTGAGCCTGAGCTGGGAAGCCTTGAGGGCTAATCTCAGTGATCCACTTACTCCATGAGGCTCCACCTCCTAAAAGTTCCACAACCTTTCAGAAAAACTGCCAGCTGGGTACCAGATAGGCAAACACGTATGCCTATGGAATCCATGTCTCATTCAAACTGCAGCAGGGGACTTATATTAACAGTAGCTACATCCTACTACTATAGCACCTAACACAGACCTAGCAGAGAGCAAGATATCATTCACTGTAGTTACTGTTATCAAGCCCATCCGGGATGAAAAACTAGCCCCTCCATGAAAGATGCTTTTATAGATGTCGACAGGAAGAGTGATGCCCTTGCTAGTTCACTGATTTGTGTATGAGCATTTGCATTGGTAGCAAAGTTAAATAAAACCCGAGATTTTGCATCATCTGGTGAAGTACTGGAGATAGAAACTTCTTTTGAAGTAATGGGAAGATTTCCTCACATTTGTAACAAAGGCTCAGTGTGGTATATATCAGCTGTCCGCCAGAACTGGCACATTCTATAATGCAGCAGAAGCAGGAAGGAAGTGCTTGCATTTCTATTGAAGAGCAAGAGTATTTGTTGGTGGAGAAATAGGGACTTAGATTTACGACGATCCTTGCAGCCTCAGAATCGCAGAAATAGAAATCCAAATAACTAAACAGAATGCCTCGTATGAAGAATACATGACAAAAGCTGACTGTGCCAAAGTCCCTCTCCTTGGGGAAGCCTTTGCCTTGCTGTGGGGTGGCCCAGGCATAAACTGCTGTGCTGCTGTGTAAATAGCATTTCTTGGAGTGTTTCCATTGAATTAAGACTCTCCTAACTCTCCTCTTTAAGTTTTCTTCTTTTCTATAACTGACTAAAGTAAGCCCCTAAATTGGGCTGAATCTCTATTGTGTGAAACACACAAAAAAGCATCAGCTATGCCCTTTGTGGTGCTCACCATTAGAGCCTATTGAAGTGTGCCAGTTCTTGAAAGTGTACAGTAAAGAGCTATTGAGGAATTATAGCCAGTGCTATGGGAAGCATCGCTCAATATACTACTAAAGTAATCCAGGAATATGGAATGTACAAATTCTGATTTCAGAAGTATTTAGGAAGTGCACTCTCTTAGCTCCAGAATTTAAGAGTAACCAGATGAGGTAGGAACTTTGAAAAATAAACGGCATGGTACTTGACCCATCATATTTTGGAGCTGAAAGAGAGCTCCAGGGAGACCTGAGCCACCCTTGTACCCAGAGCAGGTACAGGTGAGGGAAAGAAGCCAGTTCCCCTGTTGGAGTGTTCTTTCTGATTGGCTCTAGAACATCTTTACAGAGAAATAAAAGAATAATCCCTCTCCCTTGTTCACATGTTGGCCTTCCAGAGTTTGTGCTTAAGTCATTTTTGGACTTTGTTCTGGGCAAAGCTGGAGCCTGTGCTAAAGCAGAGGTGATGGGCATTTCTTAGATCCAAGTTGGATTGCATATTAAGAGACTGTGTGAGTTCCACATGCTTCCACATGCTATAAGATCCCTCAATCATTTATGAAGGACACTGGAAATATATCTCTGTTCCTTTTAATGATTTCTGAGATTATTAGCTCCCGGAACTGCCTCTTTTTCCCAGTGAGGTCCCACAAGCATGGCTGCATCAGGATGCACCTTTTTGTAAAAGCGCACCCAGCCACATGCCTCTGGCAGACGAGGGAAGCTGAACATAAGGGGCAGTGGTACATGTGGGACTATCCTGTGAAGGACAACCACAGCCATTTGCTGATTGCTTGGAAAAGAAGAAGAGGACAAAGTTGGTGCAGAGATGGTGCCACCTGCTCTTTACTGTGAAATGGCCACTTTCCTCTACATACTCCATGAAGTCCTCTGGAGTTTCAAAGTGCTCATCATAAATCTACTCCTATTGTGATCACTAAGGGAGCTAAATTGTACCTTTAGGTCCCCAGGAGGAATGATAGACCAAAGAGAAAGAGCATGGGCACAGATGGAAGGAAGCCACACCCAATCCTTTGATATCAGGACAGGGAAGTGGTCTGTGAGCCCAAGCAATTGGATCTCACTGTGTAGCCCCTTGTCAAGTAGGAAGGTCCAAGGGGGTGAATGGAGGTGAACGGAGGCTTCTCAGCTTAAGCATGTATGATCATTGTCTTTAGTAGCTATGTTGCAGTTTTAATTAACATTAAGCCTTTAATTGACCAAATTTCACTCAGGAGGTTTGCCTGTAGGGACTGCTGTCCAAACCACCACCTGTGTGTGCTCAGTTGGTGTAGGACTATGGATGTATGACTTTTCTTTTTGTAATTATTTATTTTTGAGACTATAATTATCTAATTTCCCCTTTCCTACCTCTAAACCATTCTGTATACCCATCTTTGCTCTCTTTCAAATTCATGACCTCTTTTTTCATTCATTGTTATTACATACATATGGTATACATACATATCTTTGTACCTCCTGCCAAGATTCAAGTGTATACACACACACATACACACACACACACACACACACACAC
>JADRCD010154778.1:0-24213 GCA_019843815.1 Montemys delectorum | reverse complement strand
TTTTTTTTTTTTTTTTTTTTTAGGTTTTTCGAGACAGGGTTTCTCTGTGTAGTCCTGGCTGTCCTGGAACTCACTCTGTAGACCAGGCTGGCCTCGAACTCAGAAATGCACCTGCCTCTGCCTCCCAAGTGCTGGGATTAAAGGCGTGCACCACCACCACCCAGCGCGATCTGACCACTTTCTACATCAGTACATGTGACTCTCACGGCCTCCCTGATGTGCGAGCGTCATCCCATCAGGCCAGACACGACTAAGGGAGGCCAGCACCCTCTCTCTAGCAATGCTCTGGTCTCAGACATGCAGGCTGGCACAGCCCCCACAGCCTAAGGAGTGGAGATTGCACCAAGCAGTGTGATCACCTGAACCTGTCCTCTCCGGGCCACATTCTGCAGGACCTCACTGGGGCCTCTCAAGCTGGCAGCGGGGTAAGGTGCAGGCGGCAGCAGACCCCAAACGAGGCCACAGCAGCACCGGCTTACCTGGGGACTTGCTAGGAATCAGATCCTGGGCCTAGTCTAGACCATTCAACCAGAACCTAACAGTGACAGCAACTATGTCTACACAGGCTATAGGCAAGAGCCCCATGCCCCACAGTGTTCCTCACCCCCCTACCCCCGCCTCCAGCAGTTGGGGGCTTGCCTGTTGTTACCTGACAGAGGAACCACACTATCCAGAAGGACTTCCGCTCCTTGGAATGGCAGGGTCACAAAGTCAGACCTGGAAAGGCAAGAAAGGGATGGGTTTAACACGGCGACGGTCTCTGAATCCATCTTCTACCCAGCAGTGACACCTGCGATCCAGGTTGACGAGCACACCTGAATGCAGCTGAACAGCTGCTACAAGCCTGACTCAGAGGGAGGCCTTCACCAAATTCAAGCGTCTCTCACGCTTTTGAGGCCTGGCACTTGGGGCTTCTCCCACAGAGCTGCTTTCTAGTTCTGTGCAGCCGAGGCAGGTCATCACGTGTGTCTACATCTGACTGTGAACACGAAGCTGGTAGCGGGAGGGAAGACTCCAGCCCCATCTGAAGCCGGGTAGAACTGAGCCATGCACCCCATGCCATGCAGGGGTGACGTGTGACTGGCCGAGGAGTCCCACTCACCTAATTTGCCGGAGCACGTCGACTTTCACCCTCTTATATCCACCATAGTCCACGTAGCGGATCTCCACCTCATTGGTCTCCTCATAGGAGGCCACTACTTGGGCTCGCCACCAGGCCCCGTCCGCACCAGGGGCAGCGCAGATAACCGTTACTGCAGGGTGGGAGGACAAGTGTGTGGAACACATCTGGCCTAGGACAGAGCTGTGAGGGCTACCCTGGTCATTGCTCCCCACCTTCCCGTACTGTCAGAGGCATGCATTTCCATGGGAAGGGAGAGGGACAACACGAATGAATCTGCCACAAAACCTCTCCAGGAGCCCAAGTCAAGCAAGGGAAAAACCCAGAGCATGGGAAATCCAGCTCAGCACATCCCCAAAGCTGCCCAATCCTGAAGGGCCTTCAGTCTGGATCACTGACTCTGAAATGTAGCCTAAAACTAGTACAATACAAAACTCAGCGAGGAACGAGGGCCTGCTGTGTGTGCATGGATGCGGACCGGATACGACCTTAGCTGCTATTCTTCAGGTGCCATGTCGTTCCTCGGATGTTGGACCTTTTTTTTAAAAAATGCTAGCCGGTCAGTGAACTCCGGGACTCTGCCTATCTCCGCCTCCTCAGTATATGCAGGGATCACAAGCATACATACCCCTACACACAGCTTTGCTGCTTGCTTGCCTTCTTTCTTTCTTCCTTTCTTTTCCTTCCTTCCTCTTTCTTTCTTTCTTCCTTTCTTTCTATACCATTACACACAGCTTTTCTTTCTCTTTCTTTCTTTCTTCCTTCCTTTTTTTCAAGACAGGGTTTCTCTGTGTAGTCCTGGCTGTCCTGGAACTCACTCTGTAGACCAGGCTGGTCTCGGAACTCAGAAATCCACCTGCCTCTGCCTCCCAAGTGCCCAGCCCTTCCTTCCTTTTTAAACTAGAGGAAATCAAACTCACATTTCACCAAATTACCTCCCAGCCCCTCCCCGAGGCCTAAGGAAAAGTCCCCGGGGAGAACCAAGCACTGCAGCGAGCTCAGTAGCCCAGCATCTAGGATCTGGTCTACTAGACCTGACCAGAGGGCATCCCAGGCCTACAGCTCATACCATCTAGCCTCTGCCTCAGAAGTACAGAGTGCCCCCAGGCAGCCGAGCTGGGCAGATCAGGTGAGGGTCACAGCAGCATCTCTAGCATTGCTAGTAGCCACCTACACCTGGTCCTCATCCAGGCGGCTAAACCCCAGTGCAGCTAGTTTCCCTTCCACTCCAGTTTGAGCTTGACTTCTGGCTAGATCATTAGAGAATCTAATAAAAACTAAAACCCCATTCTTCCGGAGGGGGGGGGGGGCAGGCTGCTGCAGAACTTCAAAGCCCACGAGGAGGTGGGAGGAATGTTTTTCGTTTAGTTCCCTACCCACTGATAAAAGCAACAAAGGTACCAGTGACAACCAGGCCCCTGCTCAAGTGCTGCCTGAGCGAGTCCCTTGTTTCAGAGGTGGTAGCCTCTCCTGTCATGTGCCAACAGCCCAGACCACTGCCCAGATGACAAGTTACACTTGAAGTGCCCTACAGGACACAGGCAGCTATCTGTGGTTAGGAGCACGTGTTCTTAAGAAAAACCTGGGTCTGATTCATACCAACACAGTGGTTCACAACCATCCATAACTACATTTCCAGGGGACCTGATGCCCTTTCTGACCTCCATGGGCACCAAGCATACATGTAGTACACATACATACATACATGTAGGCAAAAATACACATAACATAAAATAAATAACTCTAACCTTAAAAAAATGTTTAAAAGGAAAATCCACCCAGTCAGTGAAACATAAGCTAGCCCTGGCTAGCCAGAAAACTCAACCCAGTGTAATTCCACAACAATGCAAGAACTTAAGGATGCTGTCACACAAGGGAGTCCTGAACAGTCTTTTCCTGGTCCAAACCAAGGGTAACATAGGCAACCCTCCTTTGCCTACATGTCTTGGCCTGACCAGGAGCCAGGACTCTCCCTGACTCTCCAGGTGGCACTTACTTTCCACTGGGGTGGGCAAGGTGGGGATTCCAGGCTGAGAGTAACAGAGGTACATCTGCTGGTCCAGACTGCGCAGTGCGTGGAAGGTGGGATGTGTGTGTTGCTGTACAAATAGGTGCCCAGCATTGACCTGGTTGACCACGATGACTTCCACAGTGATACCATCAGGCAGCATGAGCTAGAGGAGGAAGAGGCAGCCAACACTGTATCAGTTATTCTTATGTTTGAGATATGTACCGAGGCCCCAGGGCAAGTCCATGAACTGGCACAGCCATCTGGAACATGGCACCCAGGTAGCAGAGGTCTGTGGGCTGTTGTACTGTAATACAGAGACCTGCCATTTGAGGCAGTCTCGCCTCAGGATAAGATGAGGGAGACCCCTAGCCCAAACTAGGCAGCCAGAGGCCAATTGTATATACAGTGCTGACTCCTTGCACAGGCCGGGCAAGGGTCCATCTCCTGGAGCACGCAATCAGTCACTCCCTCTCTCCTTCCCCCTGTCTCATTCCTTTCGTGTCAGAGTTTTTAATTCATGCTCACTGAGTTCCCTTGACTCTCCCTTTTTTTTTAAAGATTTATTTTATTTTATTTTATTTTACATGTATGGATATTTTGTGCACGCGTACATGCACGTACCATGCACATGCCACAATTGTGAGCTACAGTGTGGGTACCGGGAATTGAACCTGGGTCCTCTAGAGGAACAGGCAGTGCTCCTAGCTGCTGAAAAATTTCTCCAGCCCCCTTCCCACTTCTTTGGATGAGTCCTTAAGTCAAGGAAAGCAAATATGGGAGTGTAGTGAGCAGTTTGCTCAGAACAACATGCCTAAGAATACTGGGTGGGCTGCCTCAGGCCTCTTTGGACCTGCAGTTGACTCTAGAGCTTGGAGAAATTTCCCTGTCTTAGAAGAGCAAGCAGCAGCCTCAAGCCAGGTCCCCTCCTGTCCTATTTACTCCTCTGTGCCTTCTACTTGGCCCCTAGATCATGGGTATCCACCTCTGTCTCTCTTCACTGTGGGGCAGGGTCTGTAGGTGGGCTCATCTGCTAAGGCGCTGTACCACAGGTTCCGGCAGAGGTTTCTAAAAGCCCCATGCCCTGGCACCCTTTCCCTGATGCTAAGCTATGGGCAACAAAGCAGGTTGCCCATACACAAAGCACATGGGAAGGTTTGGATTGTGCCTTCAAACCTGGTGGCCTCAGAATATCCTTTGACTTCTATGGGTCCCCGTAGCCCTGCTGACTTCAAAGCACCTGGAGTCTCCTCCCCAGTCCCACTGAGCAAGCAGAACACAAGGGAAGGAAACCACCCACACTAGCTATTCTATTATTTAAGGAGAGAGGCTACAGCCAAGCCTTCTGGGAAAACCTCTAACTCAGAAGTAAAGCGTAGAGTGGGGCCCACCCCATTCCCTAATGCGCACAGTGAAAGAACCCTACCTCCACCCCCTATAGCACAAGGGTCTCTGACTGGGGAAGACATAACTGAAACACCCACCATCCTAAACAAAGCCCAAAGGGGCAATTTTCCTGAAGCAGCTTGCTCAGCCCATCTGAAATGCAGTAAAGAGTACGTGGCCCACAGAACCGAACATCTACTCCCAGCAACAAGAGGCCCAGTGAGGGCCAGAAGCATGCCTGCTCATCCATCGCTCTGGAGACATTACCTTCTCGTCTGCTAACCTCTTGGGCTTCCAGGCTAGGGACTCTGCATTTACCAACTAAAATCCGGGCAGTTCCTGAGGAAGGGAAGAGGGAGGCCTTTGCCAGGGCCGCTCTTCAGCCCACCCGACTAGAAAAATGTAGCAGTCCATCTAAGTCTCACACAAATCCTTACTGGCAGATCCTACCCAGGACTCCAGTGCTGGGGAGTGAGTGGCTCTAGGTACAGCCCCAGCATTTCAGAAGCCCCACACCCAGTCACCTAGCTCAGTCCTCCATAGTCAAAAGCCTAGAAAAAAAGAAACCGTGCCCAGGGGGCAGGACAGTATAATCCTCCCAGTATGGGGTCAAGAGGATCTGGCTTCTTGCCAACCCTCTATCCTGCCTTCAGAGAACACACGGGCAGAACTGAGTGGAGGCCAGAGCAGGGAGCACATGCACCCCTTGGCCTGCCTGGCCCACATGCCAGGAGTCTTTCAACTGGGATATGTCTAGGGAAAGGGTCAAGAACTGAGATCCTGTAGAGCATGCTCACCCAAGACGTCATCGGCAAGGAAGGCAGTGCCAGCGAAGGCAGCGGTGGCGCATAGATATTGGTTAGGTTCAGTTCCTTAAACTTCTTCCCAATCAAGTTCAGAGCTTTGTCTACATGGTGCTGAGAGCCTATGGGTAAGGACAGGACACACAGCCTCTGTGGGTAAAAGAAAAGTGACGGCAAACACAAACCCACCCTCAGGCCTCCTCAGGATCCTCACGTGCCAGGGGTTTCTAAGGTGCCAAAAGTGTGGCTTTGCTTTAGGAACAAAGTGGCTTAAACCCACTCCCCTTTGATACCTTTGCCATGCTGACCCATGCTTTGAACACACAACAAAGCTGGCAGACGGGAAAGGCACAAGTGGACTTGGGCAGAAGGTACCCTGCACACTGTGAGGGAAATGTGGATGACAGGCACTGGGACCCAGGACCCTGCCCTGTCACTGGCCACCCAGAGACACGGTGCAGAGGGGCAGAGTCCCCAGCACCCACCTGAACTGGACAGGTGTGATGGGAACACACCCAGCACGCCCTCGACCTAAACTTCCAAATGGACAGCTGCAACCAGGATACTATTACCTTGAGTTTCAGGGAAGGGAGCTAAGCACAGGGCGACACGGTCACGGCCCTGTCACTGACCTTCTATGTGGCAGATCTGGATGTTCTGGGTGTAAGGCAGGGTGGAGATGTAGATCTTGGCACCGGATGTCTGCTTCAGAAAACTCACATACCGTCCCTGCTTGCCAATCAGTCGACCAACTAAGTGCTTCCAGGGAAAGAGAGAGATGAGGGTGATGGGAACCCAGCTCCTCGATGCCCGAGGACCCAGGCTTAGTCAAGCTCACACTGTTATTGTTCGCATGTACTGAGGAGGATCCAGGCTTGGTGAAGCTCATACTGTTACTGTCAACATGTACTTTTCAAAACTGTTCTAAGCACTTACTCACAGTACCTATGGACAGACAACTTGCCGGGACATGCTCCAGAACCCACCCAAGACCACACAGCTGCTGAGCAGCTGAAGGGGACAGTCTGGCCCAGGACTCAGCATTTCACCCTAGCCATATGGCCCAGACCCAGAGTACTACAGTACCCTTCCTACACACACACACACACACACACACACACACACACACACACACTCACTCCCCCCCCCCCTCTGAATGATCTACTGCTCTAAGGGTTGACTCTAGTTCTGAACATCCCTGCCCCTCCAAGTTCACAGGCAGAGAAGCAGGTTGGACAGTGAAAGCCCAAGAACACTCAAGGCTCCCTCCCACCCACCATTAACTGCATATACAAGTGCCCAGTGCACCAGAGTTCGAGGCAAACAGAAGATGCCAGACTTAAGCATAATGTAAGACAAGCTCCACAACAATTCTTAATGACCCCAGCCCCGGAGGGTGGCAAGGGACATGGTCCCTTACTCACCCAGAGCCTGCCTCACTATGCCCTCTGTGACCACTGAGGGCAGGATTCATAACAAGGTCACTAGGGAAGGAAACTACCACGGGAGCCAGCAGCCCAGGGTCAGCTAAGGAGTCTTGACCCCAAGTTCAGACTGAGCCTGGTTCCCAGCTCAGCATGGAGCCAAGCGCCCTGGGATTAAGTAGTCTGCCAATTACTTCTGAACTCCAGCGATAAACACTAATGAGTTGTTAAGTTCTAACAGCAAGGGGCTAGAAACTACTCAGGCGCTGGGGACTGGAGGAGCACCAGACATTCATACAATGCACAATCACTTAAAACAATGTTTTTAAAGAACAGCACAGGAAAACTAAATTGTTAAATATTTAGAAGTATTAATTAAAACACCACAATCTTGGCTTGTTTAACAATCACAGGGTGTGAGGTGAGAGGGAACAAGCATGCTCACAGCCGCTCACGGCTGGCTGGCCTGCTTGCCTGCCTGCCTGCCTGCCTGCCTGCCTTTGCTTCTGCCTCAGGCTTTCTGTACTCTACAACTGACACTCTGCTCGGTTATCTAGTCCACTTTACAGTGCAGAGCAGGGAGGATCTGGTGCTCACTCCTCCAACTGATGTTTGCTAGCATTCAGAGAAGACCCACGCCCCAGCCCACACAGAGGAGCCTGGGGGACCCAACAAAGCAGGGGAGTGAGAGAAGATGGTCTGCCTGCGGCTTCCGAGCCTGGTCCATCTAATAGAATTCGCTGGCATCCTTTAACCCTGGCACTGAGGGAACTTTGAGCTCCCACAGAATCCAGGCTAAAGGAAGGTCACTGCCCTTACCTTTGGCACCTCGATCTCCCAGATGATGAGGTCAACCTTCTTAGGGTTGGAGCCTGCCTGGACACTCTGGGGGCTATCGGGCTTGGTAGGCCCGCAACAGCTATCCACTGAATCCATACTGTTTCCGTCAGAACCTGCGGGGGAGGAAGCAACATATATACACACACACACAGAGACACCAGCTCACCCGCAACTATCACGGCTTCCCAAATTTACAATCCTGGGAGGCCCTGCACACATACGCCCCTCTGAAAGCTTGGCAGACACCACACACTAGAAGGCTCAGGCAACCCAATGGAAGGAGGCCTAGGGTACCCATACACCTAATTTTAGCCTGTCACTAAACAGTCCCGCTTGCTTATTTGGCGGCCGTGCCTAGCCACAGCTGCTGGGACAGACACACACGTGGTAAGCTAGGAAGAGGCACACTCTATACCCAGGGAGGAGCTTATATGGGGTATAGCAGGGAGGGGAGCCAACAAGATGACTCACAGATCTACATAGTTCCAGAAGCAGGCCTTGACCTTCTTGTCACGATCACCTTGATCCCTTTCCAAATGTCCCAGACCCTCAGACCAAGGATCTCTAGTCTCCAAGGCCAAGGCTTGGGGGAAGGGGTGTTCTGGGGAATGTGGGCAATCACGGTAAGATAGCCTTCTGAGGGTCCCATTCTCAGGCCTGATGAGGGCCTGCTTGTCTCTGCCAGGTAAGGACAAAGCCAGGTGGGCCTCCTCCCATCCCTTGTGGGACTGGCTTGTGAAGCTCTGAATATGAGGTGATTCAAACAGCCCTTGGTGAGAGAAACCAAAGCTTATTATTCCAAGAGAACAGTGGAGAATGTGACTCTGGAATTCAACTCTTCCCCAGGACAAAAAGACCTTGCAAAGAAGGAGAGGAAGGAAGAAGAAAAAGGAAGGAGGAGGGGGGAGGAGGAGGAAGAAGAGGAGGAGGATGAACAAGAGAAAGAGGCAGAAGAGTAGGAGGAGGAGGGAGAAAAGGAGGAGGAAGAGGAGTCCAAATAAGCACCAGGGACCATCCACGGCAAGTTCAGAGATCTGGCCCTGGCTGAAATACCAACTCAATGGCCTGAAATCAATCACTCCTGTAAGCCAACTAATTAGGCTATTTTCCACCTGGTTTCCCCAAACTCAGGACATAATTCTTTTCTAAGCAATCCATGTACTGTCTGAATATAAGACTATGGTACGCTCTGCCTCTAGGCAAGGAAGAGACCTCCAAAGTCATCTCCCGCAACCCTAGGCTTATAGCAGAGGACCCCACCCACTCACACAAGAAAGCACCTTGGGCAGCCATCTTGAAGTAAAATAGGCTGGAGGGGAGGGGTTACTGACACAAAGCCCCTAACCTCTGTCCAAGAGAACTAGACTAGTCAATCCCTGTGTGTGAGTGGCTCCCAGGAGTAACTCCTATCAGGCCTTCAGCAGGCTGCATTCATTGATGTTTCCAGCTCCCTCAACCCATTCCCATTCCCACCCCCAGCCCCTGCCCCTTAACTTCAACCTCAAGGGAGGCACAGAGAGCAGGGTTAAGCTAACCTGAAAACACCAGTGTTACTTGGTACCCAGGCTAAGACTGATGGGCTACCCTGCCTCAGGCATCTGCGCAGCTACCACAATCCATCCATCCAGAGCTGCCACAAGGCTGAGGGGCTTGCTCATTCATTACAATAACGGGCATCAGACAAATAGAAACTCCTTTATTCTTAAAATGTGTTTAAAAACCCTTCCTTTTTGCCCATTTTAAGATGCAGTGTTTTGTTTGTTTGTTTGTTTGATCTTTGCCTTTTAGCACTCTAGCATAGGATGTATAATACATTATCTGGCCTCCCACAGTTACAATGGGCAGAAAGTGCTTTCTTTTGGAGGTATGTAAAGTCACCGTGGTCTCAAGCAACAGCATCTTGGGTATAAAAATCCAATGTATGATACCCCCACCCCAGATTCTAATGACAGCAGTAAAACACCCAAGAAAAATGCCCAAGTTTCCTGGACAAAACTGGTTGGGAACACTCCAGGACAAATAAGCCATGAGCTGCTCAGAAGTCACTGGGAGATAACATACCCCCGGGAGCTGCAAAGCAGGGTCAAGAGCTGCTGACCTGTAAGTTAGCGGTCTGAACTGTCTACGCTGGGGTCAGCACTCGAAAAACCCAGTGCACCCTCCGTTACCAAAGTGCCCTCTTTCCTGGGGTGGAGCTGCAACTGCACAGAGAAAGGATGGCTGAGGCTCTGCAAAGGAGGCAATCACAGCGACAAGGCAAGACAGCTCGAGCCTCCCACCAGCGCTCAAAGCTGCGGCTGTCCTGGGGGAACTTACCCTTCGAGGGCTTCTGAGGAGAGCAGGTGGAGACAGGGAACAAGCACATGAGTAAAGGAAGTCGGCCATTAAGAGATGCTCACCCATCCCTGGCACTTGTGGGGGACCAGTAAGGAGGTTCCAAAGGCCTCTCCAAGGGCAGGTGTCCAAAGGAGAAGAGACACTAGGGCTGACTGGTGGACCCAACAGCTGAGGTCCCTTCTAAAGGTCTGGGGAGGTTCCCTGGCTAGTGAACCCAAGGACAACTCTCATAGCCTTAGGGTCTCATATGGTCACCTGACTTCTCCAGTCTCCCATCTATGCGGGTGGCTGGATAACAGAGACGGGCAGCATCATTTCGTTGCGCAAGTGGCAGAAGGGAAGGGTGGCCTAGCAAACAACGGGAGCCCTCCCAGATTCACCAAGAAAGCACCCAAGACCGTCCTACCTCCTGAGTGATCTGCTTCTGTATCCGCGGTCCATCCATCCTCGGTCCCTAAGTCTGACAGCTCCTCCTTCAGCACCCCATTGCTGAAGGGCTCAGTACTGACTGGCAGTGGTAGGGTGGTAGCTTTGTCCCCGGAGCTTGAGATGGTCTCGGTGCAAGAGTCTTCAAGCCCTGAAGTACTGACAGGATCTGAGCACTGCCCCAAGGAGCTAACTGAAAGGACACTCTGGCTGTTGTTGGCTGTACAGGCGACAAAGGTGTCATCACCTCTTAGGTTACTTGCCCCATCCGGAGACTGCCTCTGGGGGGTAACTGGCGATGGGCAGGGAGCCAAGGAGATGTGGTGTGCAGAGTTCTTTGGCTTCTGGTCCTTGGTGGGGCCTGACAGAGGGCTGCTGAGACAGCTTACATAGGTCTTTGGTGGCAGGGCTTCTGCTGACGGGCTGGCGGTGGCACCTGTTTTGGTGGAAGCAGGATCTGGGGTGTCTTGTCCCAAGCCAGTTTCCTGGCTGGCTGAGACACAGCTCTCCTGCTCCTTCGGCTGAGTGGCCGAGGTTGGATGCACTTGCGCCACGGTCTTGCCCACTGTGGTGGCCCGCATCTCTTCAGTCGCTTCCAAGATCACCTGGGAGATGATCTGGAAGGCAGCCCGCTCAATCTGGTCATTTTCAGGTAAGGTTTCGTCTTTGTCCGCTTCTCTAGCCAAGTCTCTGTCCGAAGTATTGCTACCTCTGACCTGGGGTACCAACACATCCTCATCCTTAACCAGCTCTGAGTGAACTGGCTCCACAAAGCTACTTGGCAACTTCCCAACAATATATTCTTCCTTCTTTAAAAGTTCAGCTACCTGTGGGGGGCCATTGCTCACCTCCTCTCCCCCACCTCCCCCGGGGGCCAAGATTGGAAACTCACTCTTCTCCACTTCTGAGACACACTCTTGGGACAATAGGCCTTCCTCAGGTACATTTTCCCCCAACACAGCATCTCCAGTCCCCTCTGTCCCGCCTGTCTCTCTCATTTTCTCTACAGAGGCTGCATACGGGCTTAGCCAGCCTCTTCCAGGAGTTTTTCCCAGTGCAAACTCTTGCTTACACCCTTCCACTGCTTCATAGGGGAAGGGCACATCCTTTGGGAGAAGTGGACATCCAAGAGGAATAGATTTGGCCTCATCCCCCATCAGGGAGAGTTCCACTTTTGCGTTCTCCTCTCTGCACGGTCCTGGCTGCGCTCTTGTGTCTGCAATGCTGGGGAGGTTGCCTGAGGACTCTGATCTTCGGCGAACTTGCCGAGTCCTTGGCAAGGCTGGGGGCTCTGTAGAAGGCTTGTCCACAGAGCGCTGCTCTTCCTTTCTAGGAGGTTGTGTGACCCTGGGGGCCACAGACAGGACTCCAGGACAGGCCTCTTCACTGGGCAGTCGGTCCTTGATGGCAGGGCCAACCTTCAGTGTCTCCACCTGCTTATCATTGCTGCTAAGCCGATCTTTTTTACGAGAGAAAAACCACCACCAGCCAAGGAGCGCTAGCATTCCAGGCAACGCCAAGGGGAAGAGTGACCGGAACTGGATTGCCATCTCAGAGACGATGTGGAGTAGCTACACCTAGGAAAAGTAAGGAGAGGAAAGGAGGTATTACAGAAGCCATTAAGAGTGTAGTACGAGCCGGGCGGTGATGGGGCACGCCTTTAATCCCAGCGCTTGGGAGGCAGAGGCAGGTGGATTTCTGAGTTTGAGGCCAGCCTGGTCTACAGAGTGAGTTCCAGGACAGCCAGGGCTACACGGAGAAACCCTGTCTTGAAAAACAAACAAACAAACAAACAAACAAAAAAGAGTATAGTAGGCTGGGCATAGTGATGCTCCCCTTTAATCCCAGCACGGGGGAAACAGAGGTGGGCGCATCTATGAAGTCAAGGTAAGCCTGGTGTACAGAGTACGTTCCAGACCAGGCAAGGCCATACAGTGAGATTCTTTTCCAAAACACAGCACAAACAAAACCCATTTGGGGAGTAGAGGAACTGTACATACACTGACATGGCACACTACTTGTGCACAGGGGTTCGTGTCTGGCTGCAGAGTCACAAGATAAATACCTCAATACTCCCGGGCTGGTTCTGGGGCTGGTTCTGGCATTCAGCAAGGTCAGGAACCCTGCTGGAGGGCTCCTGCTTCTCCAAGGGTGGTCTACAGACCGACGCTGACGCTCACACCCCAGCACCTGCTACAAGTGCAGCCCCACTGAATCCACTGGCTCTTTAACAAGATTCCCCCAGAAAACGTTAGGCACAGTACAGTTAGGAGGAATCCTGAGACCAGGAGACCTAGCTACCCCAAAATGAATGGGATGACAGGAGCATAGAGGAAGCCATTCCAGAAAGCCCTTGCAACTATAAAGGCAGACATCCTTCACAGATATCCAAAGGCAGAGAAGAAGCAAGATGGCTAAGTGCAGAGCGGGGCTGAGCAGTGGCCAGGGATTGGGGGACTTGTAGCTACCCCGTGAACATCCCATGACGCTCCCTGTGGCTTCAGACTCAAGCAGGGCCCCCGCATCACTTCATCCTCGTTTGGAACCCATCACTACCCCGTGGCTACGTAACTCAATGTAGTGCAGCTGAGGAATGGGAGTCTGGCTGCCGTCCCACTGCCAGTTGACCGGTCCATCGGGGAAGATGCGACTGAGTCAGGAAGGGGGTGTTCTCTGCTACCCTTCCAGAGTAACAGCCCAGGAAACTTGACGCATACCCAATGGTCCGTCAACTTCACAAAAACAAAAATAACTGTGCCTAGGCAAAGACGCCTAAGAACCCCCACCAAGGTTGTCATTTGAAACAAAGTTGGGATGGGCCTTTTTCAGAGCAATGCCTGGTAAATACGCTGCAGAATCAGCTCGCTGAGGCTGTACTAGGGTTACAGATACTGTGCACTGACAGAAACCACCGGAGTGAAGACAATAAAAGCCACACGGGGAGACTTGACTTGGACTCAGCTGGAGAAGGGCAGTTTCTGCAAATTGATTTTGCATAGTCAAATATGAACTCATTACTAGAGTGGTCTTTTAGTAGATTCTATCTATAAACAGAAAGCTGTCTTTTTTTAAAAAGAGATTTATTTATTTTATGTATGTGAGTACACTGTAGCTGTACAGAAGGTTGTGAGCCTTCATGTGGCTGTTGGCAATTGAATTTTTAGGACCTCTGCTCGCTTCCGTCAATGCTCGCTTCCGTCAATGCTCGCTCAATCCCTGCTCACTCTGGCCCAAAGATTTATTTATTATTATACATAAGTACACTGTAGCTGACTTCAGACGTACCAGAAGAGGGCGTCAGATCTCATTAGGGGTGGTTGTGAGCCACCATGTGGTTGCTAGGATTTGAACTCAGGACCTTCGGAAGAGCAGTCAGTGTTCTTACCTGTTAAGCCATCTCTCCGGCCCCAGAAAGCTGTCTTATAGTGGTAATTTTCCAACTTGGATCTACACAGATCACTGAGGAAGCTTTTTTTAAGGTTTATTTTATGTTTTGCCTGAATATATGTAGTATGCATGCCTGATGCCCTCAGAGGTCAGGAGGAGGCATCAGATCCCTTAGAACTGGACTTAGAGCCGGGCGGTGGTGGCGGACGCCTTTAATCCCAGCACTTGGGAGGCAGAGGCAGGCACATTTCTGAGTTCGAGGCCAGCCTGGTCTACAGAGTGAGTTCCGGGCTACTCAGAGAAACCCTGTCTCGAAAAAACCAAAAAAGAACTGGACTTATGGCTGGTTGAGTGGTTGAGTCTCACCTGTGGGTGCTGGGAATCTAGCTCAGGCCTCGGACATGAGCAGCAAGTGCCCCTAACCACTGAGCCATCTCGCCAGCCCCCTCACTGAGGAAGATTATTTTGTTTTATTGGCAACCCAGGTTGGCCTTGGGCTTTAAGTTCTCTTGCTTCAGCCTCTCAAATACTGTGATTGCCACTGGGGTGATAAGTGTGAGCCACCACACCCAGATGCTGAGGAAGCTTTCCAGAGCCCAAGGCCAATGTGGCACCCAAACCAATTAAATCAGAACCTAAGAGGTAAGAATCAACACCAGGCTTGGTTTGTTTTAAACCCAGGTGATCCCAGTATTCAGTCAGGCTTGAGAACCTCTCATCTGCAGCACCCTATACATGGCAACCAAATCAGTGAGATTCCTGGGTCTGTGCTCAGTGCCATTCATAGAAAAGAATAAAAGCGGGGCAGGAACCCAAAGCCTAGAGTCGGGAAAGCATTGCCCAGCAGGCAAAAGATTACAGGAAGTGGCCATAAATTTCTGTCTGACTCCTTACTCACTAGGAAATCCCTTCCCCAGCAGGATTCAAATTTGTGATTCCTAGAGAATTTTAGAGGTTCTCTGGTCTCAGGAAAAAGATGGTAGAATGGGGTAGACAAAAAAAAAAAAAAAAAAGTAAAGCAAACAAAAAACCCACAGTCTCAGTCTCTCCAACAGAGAGCAGTTATCCCTTCTAATATGCTAGGGCCACAATCACAGCCATGTGTGTGATGGATAGCTTGGTACTTAAGACAAAAATGGCCTCCGGTCCAGCTGTGAGGAGTTCTGCCCTTTGAAACTAAATTAATGCCCACAGTTCCACTCTCTACCTCACTTACCTCACCCCAATCTATCTCCCAAAACCCCTGAAGCCCACAACACTGCAATAAGGATAGTCCCAACACCATACCCTCCAGTCCCCTTTAGTCCAGCACCGGGCCAATCAATCCACAATGTCCCTGAAGCCCAGGCCAACCAAGCCAATGGCCTCCTCCCACCACTTCAGAAGTCCCACTCCTAGCTCAGAAGCAGCAGAAGCAGTGGCAGGGGGCTCCCTGCCACTCGGAGTGTATATACCGCTTATCACCACCACTGCCCACCTGAGCCTCCCAGCTGACTTGTTCCCCAGTGCAAATCAGTCTGTTGTATCAATTCTTCAGTTGAAGAAGGAAACAGTGGTGGTGGCATTTCCCAGACTGCCTGTCTTGTGCCAACTGGTAATCACTCCTAGGTAATGATGAACACTGCTAACCCGGGACCAGCCAACACAAGAAACCTAGAAGAGATTCACAGTGCCCACTGCTCTACAGCCCAACCTGAGCTGGGTCTAGAGACCCACTGCTGAGGCGGGTGAACGGCTCAGGACAGAGCCCTCTCTCTCCAGGGCTGCTTCCAGGCAGTATAAGACGAGACGTGTGTGAGGGAGTTCCCCCAACAGCCCTGTAGAGGGCATGATTTGTTTGTCTCCAGCTTTCAAGACAATGGGTGAGATGAGAGGCAACAGCTAGTCTCTCCCCAGAGGGCAACCTCTTGGAGCAGCAGCTACACACACAAAGGACTTGACTGCAACTCACCAAGCCTAGCAGTGTCATCTTAAGGGTACCTGGTGCCAGGAGGCACCCACGGGGGCTCTCCAAGGCAACTGATGCCCCTCCACCCCACTCTACTTCCTACCAATCAAGGAATGAACAGCCCACCTCTTCCTCACCCAGGCAGTCTCATGTCGGCCAAACAGCCTTCTTGGGAATTAGTAAGAGGCCATTTCTCCCTGGTTTAAATGATCTGACAGGTCAATAAGAGGTGACAGACACCAACCCGCTGTGCACCAACCTATGTGAACCTACCTCCAACACCCTTCATCCTCACAAGGCTCCTCCCCTCTACCTCCATCCCCCTAGCAAAGCTTATGTTAGTTGCTCTTTATCCTAAGCACTTGGTTTTTTTTTAACCTGAACTTCCCAAGTTGTAAGCGGACTGAACACTACAGGTCCCACAGGCCCCCACACTCTACACCCACAAGCTAACTGGAAACTGTTCCAAGACCAGTTTCTGCCCCCCAGAAGCAGGCTGCCTGCAATCAGGGAAAGCCTCCCACGAGGATGCTTCACAGCCCCGCCCTAGGCGGGTGAGGAGGACACTCTGGCTATTTTGAATCTGCTGGAATTAAACTCCTGCCTGGTATTTTTAGCAGGTCCATTTGCCCAGGAATAGATGCATACTGGCTCGTGGCCAGGCGGTCACACAGAGCTGAAAGCAGGCACGTGCTACAGCCTGCTACAGCCAGCGGCCCTTTGTATTCATCTGCTCACTCCAGGTTCTAAAAGGATCCCTTCTCTTTCCAGAAGTACCTGTGGCTTCTCAGAAAGCCCTCCGGAGAAGTAATGGCCTCACTCCCCAACCAGCTGACAAACCTGTAACCGAAGTTAGAGCCTTCTGAACAAGAAAATAGTCCCTGAGAATGGCACCAAACAGTGCTTGCTGGCCCTAGTGACTAAGTCAGTTTTGGCTGCAGTTACTGGGAAAAAGGGCTGCATGTAATTGACAGGAAAGTCAACCATAAAAACAACAGCTTAGGAGCCAAGAGCCCAAGTCCACTCTAGGCTTGGCCCTGATGGGGGAAGGATCCACACCACGCTGTGTTCTAGAAAGCTGTTCACACACCCTCTTGAACTAGAACATTCCTCTCATTATCCTAGTGATGATCACCAGGGAAGTGTGTGCCCCAGCCACTCCACCCCCAAGAGCAAAACACAGCTCACTCTTGATAAATGGGCTTTTCCTTCAAGGAGTCTTCCCCTGGGCAGGCAATCAGAACCACAAGCCCCGTGGCCCCGCAGGCTCTCCAGTAATTCCTTGCGGAGAGCAGGTGCAGAGTGCTGGCCTCCATAGGAAGTTCCTTGGAGTGAGAGGGAAGGACGAACATACAATTGTGGTTCCCCGCCTGGCAGTAAGAGCAAGAACCTCTAGTTTCCATCCACAGCACTTTCTGAACACTCAGCTCTGCTCTCCTAGGGAGCAGTTCTACCGGAAGCTCAAAGTTAGTCTATCAGAAGGCTATCTCAGACTCATGCTCACACCCCTGCACAAGGATCGGTGGAGCCCAGGAAAGCTTTTTCAAAGACCTGGATTAGGACTGGAGACATGACTCAGTAGTTAAGGGCACTTCTACTCTTCCAGAGGACATAGGTTCAGTTCCCAGGACACATAAGAAGGTGTGTAAACATCAGTTCCAGAGGATCTGACCCCCTCTTCTGGCCTTCCTAGGTACCACACAAACATGCAGTATCCATACATATATATGCGGGCAGAACACTCATCTCATACATATAAAATAAAAAGCTAATCTTTAAGGCGAGGAGTTCTATAGGTTGCAAAAGATACAGGTCAGAGGTGACCTTTTTATGTTTCTGATGTTTTTAAGAGTAGGAGAGGGGAGTAAAGTCCCTGGGCAGAGCCTGAAGGTGTCCTAGAAGCTGACCTAAAGAGCTGGTGAGGAGGCCTGGCAAAATAAGTTGTGACCTTTATAGTCAAGGCACTGGCAGCCTCGTCAAGTGGGGCAGATCACCAGAGGTAACCACTGGGGCGATCCCCATGTGATTTCTGGCCAACATTGGCAGCAGGCCACACTGGAGGTTACTGAGCATTTGAAATATGACAAATGTGACTGAAAAACTCAATTTCTAGTCTTATGTAAAGTTCATTTAAATATCCAAATGCTAGTGGCAACAGCTTGGATAACAGCAAGTACTAGAAGGCTTTCCCAGAAAATCCCAAGACGTGAGAGGTCCTGATGGAAGCCACGAGACCAGCACCTACCTTGCTGGCAGAGTGCAGTTCTGCCACGGAGGCTGGGGGTGATGGTGAGCCTGGGCCACTCTCCCACGGCAGCATGGCGAGAGGCCCAGGGTCACAGAGATGGAGCCATGCCTCAGGCCCGCTGGTCTTAGCCTAGCCTGGGTGTTCCCTTCATCCCTGGGGGGTCTGAGCAAGCTGTGACTCATGGGAGCATGCTCAGGATTCCGAGTTAACTCATAATGGGGTAGCTGGCCCACCCAGGGTTAGTCCTACACCCTCTATTGTGATGGCCTTACAGGGCAACAAGCCAGCCAGTGCAGGCAGGCAGACTGGCAGACAAGGCAGACAGATTCACCCTAAGGTAACTTTAACTCCTTGCACAGGTGGGTCATCTATCCAACACCATGGAACCCTTTCTCAGCCTGCTTCACAGTAGGAGGGCAGAAGCTCAACATAACGTCTCAGCAGAAGACCTGCTTGGTGAAACGTCTCTGGCCAAAAAGGAAAACTAAGGTCTAGAACCGAGAGGCCCACATAAGAAGAGCTGGAAGCCGAAACTCCCATTCTAAACATGGGGTCTTCCTTGCCAGTCCAATCAGTAGTTAACTAACTTCCAGTTTAAAGAATCTGGTTACAGGGCTTAGCTGTTGCGAACACGGGCTGCCCTTACATAGGACCTGGGTTCACTACCCACACCATGGCTCAAAACCTTCTAAGACTGGAGTCCCAGGGGATCTGATGCCCTCTTCTGTCTCCTGAAGGCACCTTATACACATGGTGCACACACACAAAATAAAAGAAACCTTGACAACACAAAGGAACCAACCAATCAGGAACAGAGTGTCCACCTCTCACCTCGGCGGCCTGGCCCAGCCTCAGTCCTCTCTAGTGATGCAAGAAAACAAACCCTCCTACACTGGTCTCCCCAGTTACTTCATCTCAGGTAGGGGTGTGGTTTGGGGGTTTTTTGTTTGTTTGTTTTAAATACACAATCGTTTATTGTTATTGTTGGGTTTTTTTTTTTTTTTTTTCAAGACAGTGTTTCTCTGTGTAGCCCTAGTTGTCCTATAGACCAGGCTGGCCTCAAACTCAAGACATCCGCCTGCCTCTGCCTCTCCAATGCTAAGATCAAAGGCATGCCCCACCGTGCCTAGCCTAGGGGTGTGGTTTTTTGAAAACTTTGAAGGCTGTGTCCAGTCCCTCCTGGCCCCCATCTTGGGCTCTTCATTATTGCCTGGCTTTACAAGTGAATTCTGTCAGGCTCTAGGTGATGACAAAGTAGATACAGGAATGGACTCCTGGGTACATGGAGTTCCCACCTCACCACAGAAGGCACCAAACAGGCCTGCCCCAAAGGTATAAGCAGTGACCTGACAACAAGCTTACTTAAAGGCCACTGGGACAGGAGGATCATGAGTTAGAGACCCTGTCTCAAGATCAAGCAAATAAACGATATGTGGCTTCGCCAGAGGTAAGGAAAGATGTTGTGTGGCTAGCAATGCCAGCAACTAAGAAATCACAAAGGCATAAGAGAAAAATTCTATTCAATAAATATTTATTGACAAGTTCGAGTACTAGGCAGCGTGGGGCAGAAATGAGAGAAGTTCTGAAACTCCCACAACTTTTTTGAAGGTGAAAACCCATGAACTCTTCCCTAGTGAGCTGCTCTGCTGCCCACGCTGCCACTGACTGGTCCAAGGGGCAGAAAAAAAAAATATCTGGTGGTTGGAGGAATGAGCAGAAAACAGAGTACCATTTCCCCAGGCAGGGATGTTCCAGGTCCTTGTGCATGGATGAGAGGACTTTAGACTGAGTGCTGAAGAGCCAAGTATAGCTGGGCTGCACTCAATGACCACTGTCACCACCACCTGGGTGTTCAAATCCAGATCTCTTCTTCACAACTTCCAAAGGTAAAGCCTTCTGTTAGCTTGGTAGAAGGGACCTCCTGGCTTGGTTGTCCCTGCTGAACAATCCTGTATTCAGTCACATACTCCCTAATGGTCACTTTTAAAGGTCCCTGCTCTCCTGCACATATCAGCATGCTTTTTTTTAAAAAAGATTTATTATTATAAATAAGTACACTGTAGCTGTCTTCAGACACACCAGAAGACGGCGTGAGATCTCATTATGAGGGGTTGTGAGCCACCATGTGGTTGCTGGGATTTGAACTCAGGACCTTTGGAAGAGCAGTCAGTGCTCTTATAGGCTGAGCCATCTCCCCAGCCCATCAGCATGCTTCTTTTATTTGTTTTGTTTTGTTTTTGTTTTTTTCGAGACAGGGTTTCTCTGTGTAGCCCTGGCTGTCCTGGAACTCACTCTGTAGACCAGGCTGGCCTTGAACTCAGAAATCTGCCTGCCTCTGCCTCCCAAATGCTGGGATTAAAGGCGTGTGCCACCACAGCCGGGCCAGACTGCTTCTTGATAGCTACTCACACTTTCTCAGCAAGGTACTGGAGCATGTATTCTTCCCAGACACTGGAGTGAATCTAGAAAGGAGGGCAGTATCTATAGGCATAATGTTATTGTGCAGTGTGTAAAGATTATCCTTGTATTAGTCAAATACTGATTTCTATGCCCCCGTATCTGGTAGCAATTCTTATTCTAAGAATCTCCTGTTTCAATGTTGTGTAAACATTGCTCCCCAATTTTTCTATGAATGGTCAATAAAGCTAGCTGATCAGCCAATGACTAGGCAGGGTGAATAGGGCTGGTCACTTTCTCCCAGCTAATGGAGGGAGGCAAGGAGGAAGAGGAAGAAGAAGGAGAGGGGGGAGGAGGGATCCTCCAGGGGGACAGAGTCCAGGAGGCATCACGAGAAAAGACCTGGAGCCCAGAGAGCCAGATCAATACTAAAATGCAAATATCTCAGGGATTTTGGCTGGGAGGTGGCCAGACCAGTTTAGAGGATTAAAATAAAGCAATACTGCTGTACCCTTAAAGCTTGTTAAATAAATGTAATAATCTAGTCTCAATTATTTGGGAGCTAGCTGGGTTAAGAAGAAAACTGCAACAGGTATCACATCCAAGGAACACATCAGACAGAGAAAATTCCCAGGAGGAAGAGGAGGCAGAGCCAACAGAAAGGGATATATCCCCAGAGCTAAGTGGAACTCTTAGAAGGAGCTAGTACACTTAACCACAAAAGCCTCTCCACCAATGGCATGAAGCCTGCCACAATGACAGAGGCTAGGGAGAAGCAGGGAGCTAGTAAAGACCCAGAAAAGTATAGAAAGCATGATTATAGATGATGGCGTATATGTATAATCCCCAGAACTTAGGGTGGAGGTGGAAGGTCTGAGGATGGTGAACATCAGATAAGTCTGGGTTACACAGTGGAGGGGGGAAGGAGAAGAATGGGAAAAAAAAAAAATATATATATATATATATATATATATATATATACACACATACCTGAGAGCTTTGTAGCCACAGATAATGTTTATGAATAGCAACCTTCAAATTATGCTACTTCTACATTGAGAAACTGAGGGAGAAGGTATAGGAATGAACAGAACATTTATTCTCCTTCACATTAGAAAACCAGATAGTGTTTTCTGAAGAGGAGGAGGAGGAGAAAAAGAGAAAAGCAAGCAAGCAAGCAAGCTAGAAACAGATAAAAGTCGACAGGACAGCTAGAAAGCTGAAGCAGTTCTCAGCATGCACTGCTCTTACAGAGGAGCTGAGTTAAGGTCCTAGCCCCCACATTAGGTGGCTCACAACCACCTGTGAGTCCACTCTAGGAAATATAATTCCTCTGTCCTCTTTAGTTACCTCCATACATGGCAGGCAGGCATGCACACGCACGGCACACACACACACACACACACATGCACACGCACACGCACACACACACACACGCGCGCGCACACACGTGCACACACACACACGCACACACGCGCACACACACACACACGTGCACACACACAATTAAAAATAAGGAGGCAGGAGAAATGGCTCAGTGGTTAAGATGTATGCTCTTCCAGAAGACTTGGGTTCAATTCACAGCACCCACATGGCAGCTCACAACTGTCTAAAACTCCTGTTCCAAGGGAATCAGACACTCTCATGCAGGCAAACATTCAAGCAAAACTCTAATGTACATAAAATAACTAAAATATTACAAATATATTTCTTTTAAAAAGAGGGACAGGAGCCGGGCGGTGGTGCCGCACGCTTTTAATCCCAGCACTTGGGAGGCAGAGGCAGGCAGATTTCTGAGTTCAAGGCCAGCCTGGTCTACAGAGTGAGTTCCAGGACAGCCAGGGCTACACAGAGAAACCCTGTCTGGAGAAAAAAAAAAAGGGACAAGAAAAGAGAGGAAGGAAGAAATGCTCCAGGTAGCTTCCAGGATGCTTTCACAGGGCAAAGGACTATTTGGAGAACCAAACACAGGTCTGTCAGGTGCACTCTGAACAAGCCCTATACCACTGAGTCATACAGCCCCAGCAAAGGGCTGTCTTTTCAAAACTTACACAGAATCAAAAACTCACCAGGCAGTGGTGGCACACGCCTTTAATCCCAGCACTTGGGAAGCAGAGGGAAGTGGATTTCTGAATTCCAGGCCAGCCTGGTCTACAGGACAGCCAGGGCTACACAGAGAAACCCTGTCTCAAAAAACCAAAAACCAAAAACAAAACAAAACAAAAAAACAGTGTAGCCTGCCAAGGCACTGGGTTCAAGCGCCAGAACAGACAAATCTCCCTTTCCAAAAGCAGTGTTGTGACCCTGTTGACCTGGGGTTTGGGTTTTGAGACAGGTTTTCACTATGGAGCCCAAGCTGACTTTAAATTTTTAAAGCATAACCTTCCTGCCTCAGCCTCCCAAGCACTGGGATCCCATGCACACACCACCATGCCCAGTCGAGACTTCCTGCAATGGATACTCTGTTACCACACCAGTACATCTTTCTTGCTAGCCGAGGTAAACCTGCAGTTAGTAATGTCAACTCCTACAAACGTGTAATGCTTTTTTCTCATAACTGATGGCAACTCTGCTTCAGGTACCCCTGAAACTAACATAGCAGTAAAAATCAAGAAGAGAACACCTCACCGATAGAGCTCTAGGGAACCATGGCAAGGGTCTCTCCAAGTGTTAGACACAGGACCCATCAGGACTCATCATTTAATAAAGGTATCAACACCTATTCGAGCTAGTACCATGGGGGCTGGGGACTCAGATTTCAGGTAATAAGACAACGAGATGAAGAACGAAATGTAATAGGCATGTAGTCTCTGAACTGGTTGAGAGCACAGAGCCCTAAGGCACCCCTGGCACGTTCCCCATGCGTGTAAAAGCAATGGGAGGGTTAACAAACGCTTGCTCGCCTTTTCTGTGGGTCCTGTGGCTGAGATGAAAAGGGCTAGAGAGAATAGATGGGATAGGAAGCTCTATGCAAAAGGGCCATCAGCATCTCACAGCTCAAACACTGGAAGCTATGTCAGGATGAAGGTGGTACAGAGAGGAAAAGTCCCAGGCAGAGAAAACTACCCAAGTCCTCACTCAGGCTGGAACAAGCTCAGCTAGCTCAAGGGACAGCAAGGAGAGGCCAAGATGGAGTTAGAAGAATGGCTGGCTCCACATCCCCCACAGAAGCTAAACTTCAGGAATCACGGGAGTCACGGAAACATGCTGGAGCATACTTCAGAGGGACCACTGTCCTCAAGTGTCAAGGAACTTTGTTCTTAATTTGAAAACTGCTTCCAGAATCTATTGCAGAATCATGACACCCCTGGCTTGAAACGTAACAGATAATGTTTTGTGGGTAAACCGGCTAATGTTTTTTACCCGGAACCTCAGCAAACATGCTTGCCAGGAAGTCCTAAAACCACATTGAATATCAGCTTAGAGCCACTGCTGGACTTACTCCTACCCCTCCTACTCCTACCTACTCCTAGCCCACTAAGGGGCCCAGTCCCTAGTGGGAAGTGCACCCATGCACAGTCCACACACCCTCACATAAGCCCTCACTACTACTCTCAATTAGATCTTGCAACAGCAACCCTGCTCTCCAGCCAACATAAACCATAGGCCACAGCGGGCCTTATATGGCTTGAAGCTTTCTTAATCAGAAACAGATAGATGGGCTGGAGTTGGCAGCTGAGTTAGAGGGAAGGAGGGAGGGGGGAGTGGAGAGAAAAGTATGAGGAACAGGCAAACTTGTCAAACTCCTTTTTTCATCCCTCTTCCGCATCACTGGCTTCCTCCCAGCAAAAAACTCCTAGTGAGGGTAGGTGGTGTGGGATGCAGATGTAACTCAGAGGTAGAGTCTAGCATGAACAAGTCCTTGGGTTATACACACACACACACACAC
>JADRCD010154777.1:0-11552 GCA_019843815.1 Montemys delectorum | reverse complement strand
TGTATCTGGTTGTGTGGTTTAGGATGTTTAAGAAAATGGCACATGGAAGTGAGGCGTGTTGGAGCACACCCAAGAGCCCAGCTCCGGAGAGGTGGAGGCGGAGGGATTGGATTATGCAGCAAGTTTGAGGCTGGGTTTGGCTACCTAAGAATGTTAAAAAAGGGGGCTGGAGAGATGGCTCAGCGGGTAAGAGCACTGACTGCTCTTCCAAAGGTCTTGTTTTCAAATCCCAGCAACCGCATGGTGGTTCATGACCATCCATAAGGAGATCTGACGCCCTCTTCTGGTGTGTCTGAAGATAGCTACAATGTACTCACATATAATAAATAAATAAATCATAACAAAACAAAACATAAGAGTGTTAAAAACGAAAGGAAAGAAAAGGAGAAGGACAGGGAAGGTTGAGGAGAAGGAAGAAAACGCTGGCCTTAAGTACTCAGCCCTGCCCAGTATTAGGACTGAGGCCATGTGGAACCTCACCCCAGCTCCTGAGACTTACCTTTTGCCTCCCCCTCCCCCCTTATCTTATGCTATAGTCTGGGCTGGATTTGAACTCATGGAGATCCTCCCTCTTGCTTAGGCCTGAATGTCAGGACTTTAGACATTCAGCTCATTCGTGGTTTCTGGAATGGCAAACCCCAATAGCTTTCGTTTTGCTTTGCTCAGCTCCTTAAGATAAGGTGCTATGGAATCACTGTCTATGCCATCAGGGACTTTACGACTTGACCCATGGGCTGAAGACTACACATCGGTTCGAAGGCCTGAAAACAACATTCCTTATTCTCAGAGCGCTTGGGTGACCAACCACAGGAACTGTCCATAGACAGTACTATTTTGAAAGAGTCTTTTCTTCTGATTGGTAGTTCTGAACAGTGCTTAAAAGAAGGATGAGTTCAAGGCCAGCCTGGTCTACAGAGTGAGTTCCAGGACAGCCAGGACTACATAGAGAAACCCTGACTAGAGGGGAAAAAAAAGGATGAGACATACTGTTATCCAAGCTTTGTTATTCTGTGTATAGAACACAGAGATGAAAGAACATGATGATGGGCCCTAGGAGGTTTTGAGTGGGAAATGAGCATTGCTGTTCTCTTTAGCCACCAGTCCCATTAACTCCTAAGAGCAGAACCAGCCTGTCCTTTGACATTTTAGGCTATGCATTGACTTTCCTCTACATACCACAGTCCTAGATGGCACCCTTTTCCAATAAAAGTCTGTTTCATTTACATTGATAACTGTCTTGTTGTTTGTCTACAACAGGTCACACATAGAATGTCCTTAGACTCTAACTCAGGGCTGAAGAGATGGCTCAGTGCTTAAGAGCTCATACAGCAGCTCTGCTGGGGACCTGAGTGGTTCCAGCACCCACGGCAGCAGCTCACAATCACCTGTAACTCAACCTTCAAGGGATTGGACACTTCTGGCCTCTGCAGGCGCCATGCTCACACACACACACACACACACACACACACACACACACATATATATATTTAAAATTAAATAGCCACTTCATAGGACAGCTAAATGCAGCATAATAAAATGAGGTAAGACTCTAAATCGCAAAGAACCTGTGTGCTATAGATGTTTAATGAATTATAGATGTTAGTACTTCTAAAATAGTGGTCAAGGTTTAAACAGTGTTAAAGGCTGGCTGTGGTTGCCCAGGTCTGTAATGCCAGCACTCAGGAGGCTGAGACAGAAGGACTGCCACGCGTGAGACCCTGTTTCTCCCTAATCTCCCAAAAAGGTAGTGTAAAATGTTATCGAATTTCTCAGGTAGGAAAGAATTTTTTAAAAATGGGTAGAACGTGTTGAGAAGCGAATGGAAGTGAAGAAATTAAGACTAGTTCTTCTAGAATGTTCACAGTGACCGAGAGGCAACTCAGTCCAACAGTTAGAAAGTAACTCTTTGTTTTTAAAGATGGAGGACACTTAAGTATTTTATATCTGGGCCAGAAGAAGGCAGACACTAATGAGACACTAAAGCTTTGGCACAAGAAAGACATAACAGAAAAAATGACACACACACACACACACACACAATCTTTTTAAAAGGGGAAAACACTTTCCCCTTTTACACTCATAAATGAGTTAACATGAAAACGGAGGAGGAAATCCTAGAGCCCACGTGTGTCCACTCTTGCGGAAATTGGACCGAAGCAAAGGCAGATGGCAAAGGGAAAGCCTGGTGCAGGGCTTGTATTCCTGAAAGCCCCTGACAGCCATAGTGTTAGTAGCCTTTCTAGCTGGGGCAATATTTCAAAGAAAATCTGCGGATAATTGCCAAACCTTTATCTTTTGAGGCGGAGGAGGGGTGTCTAAGCATAGCCAAACCCCTCAACAACTGCCCAGACCCAAGGCCAAATACAGTACGAATTAGGAGACCCCAAATACTCGCAAAGCCCACCTCCAGCGGCTCTACTAATCATACCCTCTCAGCTCTCCTGATTGACTGGGATTGCGCAGACGCTCTGGATTAAACCCTTAGTGTAAGCTTGATTGACTCGTTAAAGAATCCGTCTGTGGCCGATGATTGGTTGGGACCTCTGGGCCCTGGCCAATCCGGAAGGGGGCGGGCTGGTTAAGCGTCCGGTTTCCAGCAGACCCAGGTCCGTTAGTGGCGGGCTACTCTTCTCTCTTCGTGGTCCCTGACTCAGTGTCTAATGGAGCTTTCTTACCAGACTCTCAAACTCACGCACCAGGCGCGGGAGGCGGTAAGGAAAGCTGCCCCAAACAAGCAAAGCCCAGGATTGTACCAGGAACGCCTGTTACAACTGGCAGATTCGCGACTATCCAGTTGCTATGGCGACAGAGGCGGCCGCCCAAGTGGCGCAAGCGCAGTAGCTCTAGGTTGCCTTGGTGAAGGAGGCGGGTTTGGAGGCGTTGATCCCTCCTGCGGGATACGGAGAGGGACGAACTGTGGAGGGTTTGGGGATGACATTGAACTTTTTGAAACAGAGCTACACGGTTGGTTTGTGACATAAGAAAACTGGATGTTGAGGGTCAGATTAGGGTACTTGTTGATTTGAGTTTGAAGTGTGCAAAATGAGATTGTTGAGTTAGGCTGGTGATGAACGCCTTTAATGTTAGCATCCGAGGCTGAAACAGGCAGTGAGGTCGAAATCAGCCCGGTCTACATAGCAAGTGCCAGGCCAGCCAGAGAGGATACATAGTGGAACCCCGTTCTCAAAACAAAACATAAAAACAAACAAACCAAAAAATGGGGTTGTTGAAAGGTCTCCCCACTTTTAAAAAAACAAATGAACAAAACATTGACCTGAGGGAGGAATTCTAGATTTAGGTTCTCAGTTGTCATTACCAAGGATAGAGCTCAGAGTTTTTAAACCAGCCCTTCCCCTCACGGTCTCCATTTGAAGTAAGAGAATCGACTGCGGTCCTTTTCAAACCAGGGTTTTAGTGAATTTACAATGCATCGCATGGTATCCTGTGGTGTGGGTCGTCTGCTACTGCCAGTAATATTTCCACAACAGTGAACATGAATTGAAAGCTTACCGTATTGCAGGCACCGAGCAGCAAAACAATACCGTGGGTACTCGGGGGTGGCGGGCGCTGGGGAAAGATGAATACAATTAAAGCCAAGGAAATACGGACATCTGGCGCCGCCTCAGGGATTCTGGGTGGGTCGTTTTTATTGATATTTGTTTTTGTTTTTGTTTTTGTTTTTTTTTAGAGCTCCACAGGTGATGACTACATTGGGTAGATAAGGCCATTAATCACTACCCTCTTGTCTTTTTACCTTAAAAAAAAAAACACCAACAAAATTATTTTGTGTGTATGAGTGTTTTATCTGCGTGTATGTCTGTGCACCACCTGTATTTGGTGCCTGCAGAGCCCCGAAGAGTGCATTGGAGCCCCAGGGGCTGGAGTTACAGATGGTTGTTAGCTGCAATGCATGTACTGGAAATTGAGCCTAGAGCCTCTTGGAAGAGCAGCCAGTGTTCTTAACTGCTGAACTATCTCTCCAGTTCTTCTATTGCTCTTTAAAGTGCCAATAATACCACACGACCAAAAATACACAACCTGCTGTCTGGCATCCTCTCTACCTTCCAACCTCTGCGCATTCCAGAAGGAGCAGGCTACCCCGGAAATTGCTACTTCCTCACTGGGGTGTTAAGCCCCACTCCACTCTGAGCTTGAACCACCTGCATGAAAATCCGAAGCACTGCCTCCTGCTGAGAGCAGACCCTTGGGCTCCAGAGGGGCTTGCTGAAACACACTGAGATGGGCTTGTAAAACTGGCATCGGAAACAAACTGGTATCGGAAACACGCACCAAGCTTATAAAGCACAGGCCTAAACGGTTTCACACATCTCTCTATGATTTCAATTCTATCTATATGTGGGAAAACTCCAAACTACTTGTAGCCCTCTCTGCTCAGTCTGAGACCCTGGTCTCAGAAGGATGCTGTGTGGAGAGGATGCTGACTGCTGGCCACTCGACGCAGCCAGTGGCATTGCTTCAGCATCTGTGTCTTAGTTTGTTCACTACCTACTCTCAGCCTTCTTTGTCAACACCTACATCTTTTCCACCGCCCTGACCCTGAGAGAGTGCAGCAGTATGCACTGTTAAAATCAGAACTCCTGCTCCTTACAGTTCCTTACAGAAGGAAATGTCAACAAATGGTCTTTATTCTACTTCTTTAACTTCTCTTTAATAGTTCATGTTACTGCCCCCATCCATCCTGATGTCCTGGGAGCCCTCACCAGCCCCACCTCAATAGTCTTTTTATCTATTCTCTGTTAAGGTTGCCTCTCTCCACTCTTCATTGAGCGGTACTCTCTGGCTGGGACTCGTTTAGTGGATTTCCAAACAAACCCAAACTTTGACAGGACCTATGGAGCACTCTAGTAAGAGAGAAAACTGTCCCAGAGGTGTTTGTTTGTTTGTTTGTTTGGGGTTTTTTGCCACTCTCTACTTTGTCTCCCTCAGCAGCAGATACATTCTTTCTGATCAGATGGTCTCTAAACTCCTAGAGTCTGCCCATTAAAAGCTACCCCCTAACTGTAATTAATTTATTATCTGTTGTCTGTATGGAATACACTCTCAAGTTCTCTGAAGCTCAGAAGACAGAGCTCCAAGTCTTTTTTGTTTGTTTGTGTGTTTTTGTTTTAGGCTCTAGATGGCACCAAAGCAATGTGTAGCAGTGCTCAACTTTACATGCAGTGGGTCTGTGCTTACTAAGGCAATGTTTAGCTCTGCTCACGGTTACATACAATAGGTCCGTGCATAGGAAAGCAATGTTTAGCTCTGCACTATGCTCAGGGGTACTTACAATAGGTCTGTGCATACTAAAGCAGTGTTAGCTCTGCCCTGGGCTTGGGTACATGCACTGGGACTGTGTTGATTTGGGGTCTTGAGGAGGGGAAAAGGTAGAGATGGGGGAGGTGACCAGTGAATATATTATAAAGAGAATTGATTGTCCACAGGAATTGTGATCATCTAATTAAGATATGTATTAAGATTCCCAGAATGTTTCGAAGTGTCTGGTGTAGCCCAGTGTGGTCTCAGATTTGCCATGGGTTACTTAGATTAAAAAAATTCCCAAAAAAACCCAAAAAACAAAAAATGTTGGACAGTGGTGGTGCATGCCTATAATCCCAGCACTTGGGAGGCAGAGGCAAGTGGATTTCTGAGTTCGAGACTAGTCTGGTCTAAGACAGGGCTGTCCAAGACAGCCAGGGCTATACAGAGAAAACCTGTCTCAAAAAAAAAAAAAAAAAAAAAATCATCCCTCAGTTCTGAAAAACAGTGTAGCATATTTTAAGAAAATTTTCTTTTCTCTCCTCTGCTTCACTCCTTTGCTTCCTTTTCCCTCTTTTAGGAAGAATTTATAATGGGTATGTAACCTAGAAATGACTCTAGGTATATGGGGGATGTGTATAGGTTATGTATAAACACTTTTACATTTTAGGTAAGACAGTGGAGATACACAGAGTCTGCCATCTGATACCCAGACACCCCAGACACACGCGCACATACATACTTGCATATATGTGGTATATCTTACAGGTTTTTGTCTCTCTGGAGAACCCTGAGGAATACAGATTTGTGTCACAAGATTCTATGAGATACTGATGCTATTGGTGACTTTAGGCGTGACGTTTTCTCTTCTAGTCTTTTAAATTTAGTGTTAATTAAAATTAGACAAATTCAGGGGCTGACAATATATATCAGTTGGTAGAGGATCTTGGTAACATGTAGGAACAAGTGGATTTCTTGGTAACATGTAGGAAGCCCTGAGTTTCATCTTCAGCACAACATAAACTGGGTGTGGCGACCAGTGCTTGTGGTCTTAGGAGGTAGAGGTCAGAGGATAGGGCTCAGGGTGGATGCCAGCCTGAGCTACCTGAATGAAGAAAGAAAGAAACTAACAGAAATAAGGTTGAATCCAGTTTGTGCACCTCTGCTGGTGTTCATTTGCTTGTTTGTTGGTTTTTCTGTTTTATTTTTATTTTTTTAAGGATTTATTTATTTTATGTATGTAAGTACACTGTAGCTGTCTTCAGACACAGCAGAAGAGGGCATTGGATCCCATTATATCTATTGAAAAACCACCATGTGGTTGCTGGGATTTGAACTCAGGACCTCTGGAAGAGCAATCTGTGTTCTTAAACACTGAGCCATCTCTCCAGTCCTGTTTGTTGGTTTTTCAACTCAAGTATAAGAACCTCTAAAATGCTCTGAGACCAGGCAGGTTGTAAGGAACAGTAGCTTCAGTGTTTTAAATGTGAACACAATTAATTGGAAACAAATAATGACTGGATTAATGCCCAGGAATGGTTTGGAAAGCCTGAGCCACACACACACTGTTGTGTGCTCTGCAGATAGGTGGGCCACAGCCAGTTTCCAGTTTCTCCCCGAGTCTCAGCTGATCTGAGGACACTCTCCTCTGCTTAGTGAGGACTGTGCCCTTCTTTTGCCATGTACCTTTTATAGAGGTTTCCGCTTTGCCTAGGGTGAGCCTTTTGTATTAAAAATTATTTAGCATGTGTTCAGCTAATTGAAGCAGTTGACTAACTTTTAAAATGAGTGTTAAATGCCTTAGCTTTTATTAATTGCATGGATCCCTAAAAAAAAAAACAAGTAATTGAAAATTTAATTACCTCAGTGTTTTCCTTCAAAGAACTGAGGCTTATTAAACTTTAAATGTTCAAAACATTTAAGCATCTATTGAAATACCAATAGCTATAAACAATGTTCAGTTCTAAATACTAATTAAACAAGTTCTAAGTCACCGTAAAGCTGAGCTGAGTTTTAAGTAACGTGTGTTTTATGGTTTGCTTTGTTCTTACACAAGGAAGATTAACTACTTTATAACTGACCACTACTGCAGCCTTGTGGGCATCTTTCAAATTGTTGTGGCTTTAAAAGCTACAGGTTGTGATGCAGTGGTATAATCCCAGCACTGGGGAGGCAGGGACAGGAGGACTCTGAGAGTTCAAAGGTGGCTTAGAAAGTAAGTTCTAGGCTAGCATGGGTTAAATAGCTAGACCATGTTTCAAACCAAACAAAGCAAAACAAAAAACCAGAACAAGAATGCATGAATCAGTGTTGCTGAACCACATTCTTCTGGTTCAACTTGGACAAGACCGGGAGACCTCTCAGACAAGCTGAGATACTTTGCCAGCATCAGGATGTAATGATGGAGATAAATTACCACTGGAATATCCAGATTTTGCATTAAAAATATTCTTACTTGTTTTTGTTTGCATAAATAACTTGGGGGGGGCATTGAGATAGGGTTTTTACTACCAAATTCACTCTGTGGATTATACTGTTCTCTAATTTGCAGTGATCCTCCTGCCTCTGCCTCCCGCATACTAGAATTACTGCCACGAGCCACCATGACTGGTTAGGTTCTACTTTTAACCACAAAGAAATATAAATCTCATCAGCCAGATAAATCTTTTTTTTCAAGATTGTGTTTTTTGAGGTTTATTTTGTTTTTCATTATGTGTGTAAATAGGGTGAGTGTATGCATGTGTGGGCGCAGGTGGTCTTGGAAGCCTCAGATCCCCTGGGGTGGCACTTAAGGCAGTTCCGGGTGCTAGAAACTGAAGGCAGGTCCTCCACAAGAGCTGTTCATGCTCTTAACCACAAAGCTAAATCTCTAGCCCTGATTTTATTTTTCTCTCTGTGTCTGTGGGTCTGCCATGTGTGTGCAGACGCCTCCAGAGGCCAGAGGCATGGAATCTCTCAGTGATGGTGTTTTAGGTAATTGCTAGTCATCCAACCAGGGTGCTGGAGACCTCAGGCTTCTGCAAGTGTCCATAACTTCCGAGCCCCATCTCCAGCCTCACCCAGAGATATCTGAAAAGTACTTTTAAAATTGGTATGTGGCTGGGCATAATGGCACACACCGGTAACCTGAAGTGGATACAATGAAAGGCTAAGGCAGATTTGTGGAGGAATATTTAGCTGAAGCTGACACAGGAGGCAGGATCTTCTGCTAAAGCAAGCACGTGAAAGGACATATGATGAAGGATTCTTCACTAAAGACAAGCTTGTACTGGTCTGCCGTAAGACTCTGTGGAGGCTGGCAAGATGGCTCAGCGGGTAAGCGCACCAACTGCTCTTCCAAAGGTCCCGAGTTCAAATCCCAGCAAACACATGGTGGCTCACAAACCACCCGTAATGAGATTGGACGCCCTCTTCTGGTGTGTCTGAAGTCAGCTACAGTGTACTTATGTATAATAATAAATAAATCTTTAAAAAAAAAAAGACTCTGTCGAGCCTTAGCTTACTGAAGACCCCCTGAGTCAACCACGTGGAGCCTGGATTGATGCAAAAGCAAGAGTATTTTTATTGTTCCAGTGCACTGGGGTCGTCCCAGACCCGAAGGAGAGGTGGTGACCCTGCACGGCTTGTTCAGTAACCTTTTATACAGTTTGCAGGGCATTAGCCATTAGGCACAATGTGATTGGTAGAACAGTGTGGCTTTTTAAACTGATTGGTCTTGAGGGGTGGCAAAGGACTTCCCTTGTCTGAAGAAGGGCAATGGTCCATCCTGCAGAAAGTGTCCCTACAAGCAGGTCAGTTCCCACCCTGTGGTCTGAGGAATGCTAATTAGCCTCTCCCTTCTCGAGGAGCAAGTGTTCCATGACCTTCCCAAAGTTCAAAAGCTGACCTTATTAAGCTCAATGGAAATTCCTGGCCTCCTGGTGTTTTTCTGAGATGTTCCTGTTTACTCGGTTCTTACACTGCCTTACATTGCATAGTTAAGGGGCATTTGTTGGGACTCCATAGAGAGAAACTCTCAAAAAACCTTCTGGTGGTGTGCTGCAGTGTCTTGCCGCTTCCAAGGACAGAGTGATGTCAGCAGAGACAGACCTATAGAGGACGTGTTTGGAAGATATAAATAGGACTCGGTGGACAGTGACAGAGGCTGAAAGATAGGCTTGCTTATAGAGCTAACCATGCAACGCTTGTGAGGCTCAAGTCTCCACAGATCTTCGATTCACTGAGAAAGGAACAGTGGAGAACTTTTCCTGGTGTCCCTCTGGGTCCCTTCTGTTGACTTGTGCCGAGGCTGAGGCCCGGCTGTTTCTGCTAGGTAGTGCCACCGCTGCTGATTCCTGTTTGCTATCTGGACTCTACTGAACTGGACTGCTGGTGTGTCCACGAAGTGTTTTAGCTTGAGCTGCTGCCGCCTGTTGGCCTGTGAACTGAACTGCAGATTTCCAGACAACACAGACTGGAGTTGTTCCAAAGAGCCTTTCTAAACAGGTCCACTTCCCCTGTGCATCCTTTCTTTTCCACGACCTCTGGTGGGTGGTGGGCTACAAGAGAGGTTTAAGCATTTAAGAACCATCATTAAAAATAGGTATTTGAAAAAAATTAAACTTACAGAGCTATGCTGAAAAACAAGCCCAAAGTTCTTAAGTTTGGGCTGAATACTAAGTCACACACTGGCAAACTGACCATGTTAGGCTGAGAAGACCAATGCCAAGGAACTGTAGACTGAAGACCCCCAGAAGAATGGAAAAGGGAAAACAAAACTAGCCCTGGAATAAAACCTACTCTAGACGTCCCCCACAAAGCCCCTCCCCCCAAGCCTGGATAGGCTCAGACTGCCCCGGAAGGAAATAGCTACCCAGGCTGCCAAAGTAAAAGTTTCAAAGAATACCATACATTTCGGACATCGTCAGCTCCACTGGTGGCCTGTAATCCCAGCACCTGGCAAACTGAGTCAGGAGGATTGCCAGTTCAAGGCCAGCCTGGACTGACTAGTAAGTTTTGGGTCAGTTTAGACCTTATTGTCAAAAGACAGACAGAAGCTTCACTGATGGCCTAGTGGGGGAGATGTGCCCAGGACCTGCATGGAAGAGGGAGAAAGCCAGCTCCCCTGGATTTCCCTCTCACCCCACAGGCACTCCCCGAAAATTTTTAATAGATTTTAAAAGAGAGAAAACAAAACAAAAAAGTCTTGATTGATATCCTCATTGTCTGTCAAATGCCGAAAAATTGCTAAAGCCATAAGAAACAAGAAGAACCAAGGCAAAAAGCAGCCAGTACTAAATTGATTCAGAAATATTACAGAAAACAAATTAGTAGGCAAGGACTTAAAAAAAATACCTAGTCAAAAGGGGAGAACTGGCCTAGCAATTAAAAGCACTTGTGGCTCTTGCAGAGGCCTGGGTTCTGTTCCTGTCACCCACTGTCAATAATTGCTCACCAAGGACCAGCCTTGGCTTGGAGAGAGGTTCTAACGAAGGGGTGTCTGGGAATGGCGAAACAAACAGCTTAGAGTCAAATCGTGGGTCTAAACTGGTGGCCTGTGTTCTGCTAGAGACAGCTTGCTTTCCGGCCTGCTCGCTCTCCCTCTCTCCCTCTCCCCCCCCCCCCCCCTCTCTCTCCTTCCTGCTTTCTTTGGAGATCTTCAAACAGCTCTCGATATGTTCAGCTCGAGACAGTTCTCCAGGAGTTCTCTCTTGCTGGTCTAAAAAACTCTCTGGATAGCTCATCTCCTGTGGATCATAAGCCCAGTCTTTTATTTTACACATCAATCCAGTCATTTACTCCAGGTTCTCTTTTGATTAGCCTATGAATCAGCATGTGAGGACCCAGGTCACATTTTCTTTTAGCATTGCAAAAGGATTCAGAGATCTGCCTGCCCCTGTTAAGTACAGATGCTAAACCAGCTGGGTGGGACCCGCTCCTGAAATTACCATTTCTCTACCACACCTGGGCCTAACCCTGCTCTGTCCCAGGCTGACCTTGAACTCAGAAATCTGCCTGCATTTGTATCTGCCTGTCTTTGTATTTTTTTGACAAGCTGGCTCATAGTGTAGCTGTTTTTAGATTTGTGAAGCACCTCATAATTCCTATTGCATTCTTGTATTTTTGCATAATGGAGAAATTATATATTTTCATGTTTTTGGAGTTCTTTCCCACAGCCTTAAGGGCTGTCCTGGAGGCCCCAGTGTTTGCCATTTTGTTGAGACTTTAGCCACACCTTCGCCTGCTGGACTTCTGCTGCCTGCTTGTCCTGGAGTCACCAACGTTAAGTGGGAGGACATTCCTTAAAGGAGGAA